>JAVSCE010015895.1:0-169163 GCA_032199065.1 Smutsia gigantea | reverse complement strand
AATAGTATTATCATTACATTTTCTTTTCTATCAAGAATATAATTTGATATATATGTACTTGTCATGCATGTTTAATCTATAAAACCAAATATTTAAAACATTAATATCATTTATCTTGGAATTTTATTATGTATTCACCTACAATCAGTGGTTCTTAACATTCGAGAAGGATCGCAGATCCCTTCAAAAAATCTAATGAAAAATTTGAACTGTCCTTTGAAAAAAGTTGCAGAACCACATTCTCAAAATTTTATATTCTGTTTTAGGTGGTTCATAGACCTCCCAAAGTCTTTCCATGGACCCCAGGTTAAGAACCCCTCTAATGATAATGTGGCAGTCTTTATGTTAACATATGTTCATATCCCATTAATGAAAACACGTGATTGTTTCTGGTAGAGATTTTTAAACTTCTTAAGTTATCACAGAACAACGTGTATTTTTAAAAGATCACTTAGTAATCATTAATACATATTTGTCTTTAAGGCACAGTGAAAGTTAATTTATAAACATGCTGTGTATACTTTTGTAGCTTCATGTGCCAATATGCAGAATTATGCTATGCTTTCTTATATTTTCCTACCAGTGTTACTGTAATTAGCTAATATACTGTAGCAGAAATACTGGTTAGATGTATGTACTACCCAATTGTGAGTCTTGGGGTGTTTTTTTTTTCAGAATTGTATCAAAAAGTTAGAAGGAGAGACTTACCAATACCACTGCGCTATTTCTGGAAGCAAGAAGGCAGTCCTTATGGTTACAGACAGGTATTAACTTCAAGGGACATTTTTTTTAATGCAAATATATAGGTCATAAGAATTTTGAAGACTAAAATCACAGATTTGGAGAGCTATATACTTCAACTGCAAAATGTTCATTGCTGTAGAGTTAACTAATGCTTATTAAAACAAATTATTTTCTACCCATTAAGTTAACAAAGACAAAAATGTTTAAATAACACCTAGTCTTAGCAAAACACAGGAGAAAAGACACTGCCATGTACTGTTGGTTGTATGTAAAAAAACTGATACAGTGTTCTGATAAAACAAGTTGGCAAAGTAAAAATAAAAACCTAACACCAAATGTTGGAAGAATCATTATATTATTCTTACTATATGGGGAAATGTAAGGAAAGATAAAATCAATTTATGTGTACTGTACTTTATTTGGCTCCCAGGCATAGTTTGCTCACCTCAATACAGATAATAATTAAAAGGTGGAAATAAATCATACATTATAGTTTATCTAGGACAGAGTTGGTTTGCACTTTTTGTCCCAATGTAATTATTAGCAGCTATCATTTTCATCCTTAAAACTGTCCTGGTTTGAATGATAATTTAGCTGATAACCCCTAAAAATTGCTTTTACTAACATTCCCATCATCCAGAGATATTAGCTGGTAAGTCAGATTTTTGCATTATTTATATTTTATAAAACTATGTACAAAAATGCATAATGTATGTTTAATTAACCTAGGTTTTTCACCCAACAATATTTTGTGATCATCTTCCCAAACCATTATTCTAGATTCATAAATATTTTTAATGACTAGATATTTTATTTATGGCTATAGTATACTCAAATGCTACCTTACTATTTGACATTCAGTTTTTTCCTTCCCATTATTATGTTATTTTAAACACATCTTTGCAGCTAAGTCTTTTTTTTCTATAATTCCTTAGGATAAATTCTTATCAGTGTGATTACTGATTTAAGAGTATGAGGATTTTTGAGGCCCTTTCTATATAGTACCAACTTGTTTTATCAGAAAACTTGTATTCGTTTTTTTTACTTACAGCTAACAGTATATGAGAGTGCCCTTTCTCCCATAGTTTGCTAAAACCAGGTGTTATCATTTAAATGTTTTTGTCTTTGCTAACTTAATGGGGAGAAAATTCTTTGTTGTAATTAGTACTTTTTGATTGCTAATGAGTATGAATATTTTAATATATTCATCCATTTATAGTTTTTATTCTGTGAGTTGCTTGTTTGTATCTTTTACTCATTTTTCATTTTAAGTCTTTTTCTTAGTAACTTTAAAGAGCATTTTGTGAATTAGTGATATTAGCCCTTTATACCTATAAAATATAGTTAACATTTTAATAATTGTTTATTGAATTTTCCAGTATATAGGCCTTTTAATTTTTCCATATCGAAATGTATCCAAAATTTGGTATCAATATTTTTTTCTACTCTTTATTTTTAGAAACAAAATAGGAGTTCTCATGACCTAAATTTATTAGAATATAGCTCTACTAGTCAGTCCTTATTCCTACATAGTATTTTAATTTAGTGATCTTTAAGAAATCCTTCTCTGAGCAGACGTTGCCATCTGTCTTAGTCTGTTTGGCCTGCTAGAACAAACACCATCGCCTGGGGGCTTAAGCCACAAATAGTTATTTCTATAGTCCTGGAGGCTGGGAAGTCTAATATCAATGTCAGCATTCGGTGTCTGGTGTCTGGTGACGGCCCACTTACTGGTTCAGAAAGCGCTGTCTTCTCCCTGTGTCCTCACATGGCAGAAGCGGCAAGGGAGCTCGCTCAGGCCTTATTTTTAAGAGCACTAATTACATTCATGAAGGCTTTACCATCATGACCTAATCACCTCCCAGAGGTCCCACTTCCAAAAACCATCACTTTGGGAGTTAGGATTCAATATATGAATTGGCGAGGCGGGATTTGGGGGGCAGGAAGGAATATAAACATTCAGTCCATTACATCAATGTCCGACAGAAATAGCGACACCAAGATGAAAGTTCTATCTTCTATCCCCTCCTCATCTAAGGGTGGGGGTTTAATCAGTGACATTATTGTGTGATATACAGAGGCTCTGAAGACAGGAAAACTGTTGGTCCAAAACGGTAGGAACCAAGGTGTCCTGGGGGTGGTGTTAGGTCGGGTCAGGAGGTATTTGAGCAGAGTTGTGGAGAGTATGGAACTGCCGTACAGGTTAACAGGAGGCAAGCAGAGGCATAAAACAATATGGTATTTTGAACAGTAAGATCGGATTGGAATGGCTGAATAGTTCAGTAGGACATTAGTGGGGAAGTGTTGGGAGATGAAGCAAGTCACACGCTCATGCCATCTGAAGGGTTTAGGTTTTATTGTTAATGTGATGGAAGATCACTAATCTTTTTTTTTAATGTGTAAACTATTCTTGTTTAGAATTTTCATCTTTTCACCCAGAGCTATATGCACATAGTACACACACAAGTCTCTCTTTTTTTATTTTCCACTGAAGCCTTGTAAACAAGGAATAATATGGTATGGTCTATAGTTCAGAAAGATCTCTGGCAGCATGCTGAGTTGGAGGAGGATCAGAAAGGAAGCAGGAAGAGCAGTTAGACTGTATTAGTTCTCTATTGCTGCACAACAAGTTACTGTAAAATTAGCAACTTAAAAAATTTATTATCTCACAATTTCTGCTCGTCAACACAGCCTCTAACAAGCCCCAAATTTCAGTAGTACCTCTGCTGCGAAGTACAGTGTTAGGGGTCTGTTTCAGTCCTCACACTCCATTGGTCACCAGGTTCCTTCAACTGTACTTTCTAAACATCTGAAATCCAGCTCTTTTGTCCCTTTTCACAGCCACTGCCTTAACTGAGGCTCTCACTGCTTCTGATTGGATTATTGAGGAGCTTCCTACCTTGATTCTCTGCCCCGCCTCTCCTCCATTGACCACTAGAGCCATGATAGGAAAGTAAGAAACTGTATCATGAAATTTCCCACTGCCTGTAGATTAAGGTCAAAATTTCTTAAAATGGAGGGGAAAACGTCCTTCAAGATCTAGGACTAAGCTAATTTTCACACCTCTGAATATATCTGGTATTCCAGCGACAGACCTCCACATTCCTCAAATAAATCTTCCCTGTTTTGTTCTCTATATATGTCAATAGGCTGTTCACCCATTGTCTCAATTATCATTTCCCTTCCCCACTTAGAATCCTCATTCCTTTCAAGAATCAGCTCTTACGCTACCTGTTCTACCAACACAGTCATCCTTCTATCCTGTGCTATAGAAGAATTTTCTGCACACTCTGCGATTGCACTTATCTAACTGTGCAAAAGCATTTATTTACATGTTTGTTTCCCCTTCTAACCCATGAATACCTCTCAGGCAGAAACTCTGTATTTCTCCAGCACCCCAGATACTTGTAGAAATTAATGATTCTGCTTTCCAAGTTTTGCTTTCTGTAATAGAAACTTTAAAATCAGATGTAGGACTTCCGGGAAGATGGCGGTGTGAGCAGGGCGGCAGAAATCTCCTCCCAACACTTTATTTATCTACGAAAACACAGCAAATACATCTATTCCTAAAAGAGAGACGAGAATACACAGGAGAGCGCACAGCGTGCAGCTACACCCGAGAGGACTCGGCACCCCAAGAGGCGGGTAAGATCTGGAGCCGCGACTCGGCGGGACCCGAGCACTCCCCCACCCCAGCGCACCGGCGGGAGGAGAGGATCCAGAGCCGGGAGGGAGTGGAAGTACACCCCGCGAAGTAGCCAGAACCGGTGATCTGTGCGGGGAGCGCTGACCCACACTGCGCGGTGCAATGGAGATTGGACAGACAGAGGGGCAGGATCTGAGCGGGGAACGCGCCAGGGGGCTTGCAGCCGGCTCCCAGGAAGCAAAAAAAAAGCACACGCTTTCTTCAGCGGTCTTAAAGAGACAGGAGCCCAGCGGAGGAGCCGGATCGCCCCAGCACACTCAGCCCAGCAGGCTGGGAGTCCTGGGGAGTTTCAGACGCCTTAGCTGGCGACTGAGGAAGCGTAGCCATACTTAACACTTCTCACTGAGATCAACAGCCTCCTATTCATTCCCACCCCTGCCAGAGCGATAAAGGGCCCTGCGGAGCGGCACAGTCACAGCTGTGGAATAGTGGGGCAATAGCGCCACCTAGAGCATTCCCACAGAATCTACGTCTGGTGGGCATTTTTTTTGTTTTTTTTGTTTTGTTTTGTTTTTTGTTTTGTTTTTGTTTTTTCTTTTCTTTCTTTTTTTCTTTCTTTCTTTTTTTTCTCTTTTTTCTCTTTTTTTTTCTTCTCTTTTTAAAGTCTTAAAAGCCCAGCTGACATACGTGGCAACTATCAGTGACCAAATTATACAGCCATGAAAAGACAGAGGAATATGGTTCAGACCAAAATCAACCAGACAACCCCAGAGAGGGAGTCTGAAGGGATGGAAATGCACAGCCTCCCTGAAAAAGAATTCAGAATAAAAGTCATAACCATACTGATGGACCTACAGAGAAATGTGCAAGAGCTGAGGGAGGAAGTGAGGGAACTGAGGAAAGACAATACAGAAATCAGACAAGCGATCGACGGGCTTAACAGCAGAATGGATGAGATGTAAGAGACTGTTAATGGAATAGAAAACAGAGAACAGGAGTACAGAGCAGCTGAGGCAGAGAGAGATAAAAGGATTTCTAGGAATGAAAGAATATTAAAAGAACTGTGTGACCAATCCAAACGGAACAATATTCGCATTATAGGAGTACCAGAGGAAGAAGAGAGAGAAAAAGGGATAGAAAGTGTCTTTGAAGAAATAATTGCTGAAAACTTTCCTCACTGGGGAAGGAAGTAGTCTCGCAGTCCACCGAAGCTCATAGATCTCCCAACACAAGGGACCCAAGGAAGACAACACCAAGACACATAATAATTAAGATGGCAAAGATCAAAGATAAAGACAGGGTATTAAAGGCAGCTAGAGAGAGAAAAAAGATCACCTACAAAGGAAAACCCATCAGACTATCATCAGACTTCTCAACAGAAACCTTACAGGCCAGAAGAGAATGGCATGATATATTTAACGTTATGAAACAGAAGGGCCTCGAACCAAGAATATTGTATCCAGCACGATTATCATTTAAATATGATGGAGGGATTAAACAATTTCCAGACAAACGAAAGTTGAGAGAGTTTGCCTCTCATAAACCACCACTACAGGATATCTTAAACAGACTGCTCTAGATGGAAGCACTCCTAAGGCTAAAAAGGTGTCACCAGAGAAAATAAAATCATAGCAAAGAAAGCAGACCATCCAAATACTAACTAAAGGCAAAGAATAAAACACCTATTATAGAAAGAATGGAGGAGGAGGAATAAGAAGGGAGAGAAATAAAGAAACATCAGACTGTGTTTACAATAACGTAACAAGAAAGTTAAGTTACATTGTTAGATAGTAAAGAAGCAACCCTTGAATCCTTGGTAACCACGAATCTAAAGCCAGCAATGGCAATAAGTACATATCTATCAATAATCACCCTAAATGTAAATGGACTGAATGCACCAATCAAAAGACACAGAGTAACAGAATGGATGAAAAAGCAAGACCCATCTATACGCTGCCTACAAGAAACTCACCTTAAATCCAAAGATACACACAGACTAAAGTGAAGGGATGGAAAAAGATATTTCATGCAAACAACAGAGAGAAAAAAGCAGGTGTTGCAGTACTTGGATCAGACAAAATAGACTTCAAAACGAAGAAAGTAGCAAGAGATAAAGAAGGACATTACATAATGATAAAGGGGTCAGTCCAACAAGAACATATAACCATTGTAAATATATATGCACCCAACACAGGAGCGCCAGCATATGTGAGACAAATACTAACAGAATTAAAGGAGGAAATAGACAGCAATGCATTCATCTTAGGAGACTTCAACACACCACTCACTCCAGAGGACAGATCAACCAGACAGAAAATAAGTAAAGACACAGAGGCACTGAACAACACACTAGAACAGATGGACCTAACAGACATCTACAGAACTCTACACCCAAAAGCAACAGGATACACATTCTTCTCAAGTGCACATGGAACATTTTCCAGAATAGACCACATACTAGGCCACAAAAGAACCTCAGTAATTTCAAAAATATTGAAATCCTACCAACCAACTTCTCAGATCACCAAGGTATAAAACTAGAAATAAATTTTAGAAAGAAATCAAAAAAGCTCACAAATACATGGAGACTTAACAACACTCTCCTAATTAATCAATGGGTTAACGACCAAATCAAAACAGAAATCAAAGAATATATGGAGACTAATGACAACAACAACACAAAGCCACAGCTTCTGTGGGACGCAGCAAAGGCAGTTCTAAGAGGAAAGTATATTGCAATCCAGGCCTATTTAAAGAATGAATAACATTCCCAAATGAATAGTCTAAAGACACAATTACTGAAATTGGAAAAAGAAGAACAAATGAGGCCCAAAGTCACCAGAAGGAGGGACATAATAAAGATTAGAGAAGAAATAAATAAAATTGAGAAGAATAAAACAATAGAAAAAATCAATGAAACCAAGAGCTGGTTCTTTGAAAAAATAAACAAAATAGATAAACCCCTAGCCACACTCATTAAGAGAAAAAGAGAATCTACACACATAAACACAATCAGAAATGAGAAAGGAAAAATCACGACGGACCCCACAGAAATACAAAGAATCATAAGAGAATATTACGAGAATCTATATGCTAACAAGCTGGAAAACATAGAAGAAATGGACGACTTCTTAGAAAAACACAACCTTCCAAGACTGACCAAGCAAGAAACAGAAAAACTAAACACACCAATCACCAGCGACGAAATCGAATTGGTAATCAAAAAACTACCCAAGAACAAAACCCCGGGCCTGATGGATTCACCTCTGAATTCTATCAGACATATGGAGAAGAAATAACACCCATTCTCCTTAAAGTTTTCCAAAAAATAGAAGAGGAGGGAATACTTCCAAACTCATTCTATGAAGCCAGCATCACTCTAATATGAAAACCGGGCAAAGACCTCACCAAAAAAGAAAATTACAGACCAATATCCCTGATGAACGTAGATGCAAAAATACTCAAAAAAATATTAGCAAACCGAATTCAAAAATACATCAAGAGGATCATACACCATGATCAAGTGGGGATTCATCCCAGGGATGCAAGGATGGTTCGACATTCGAAAATCCATCAACATCATCCACCACATCAACAAAAAGAAGAACAAAAACCACATGATCATCTCCATAGATGCCGAAAAAGCATTTGACAAAATTCAGCATCCATTCATGATTAAAACTCTCAACAAAATGGGTATAGACGGCAAGTACCTCAACATCATAAATGCTATTTATGACAAACCCACAGCTCACATCATACTTAACGGCGAGACGCTGAAAGCTTTTCATCTAAGATCGGGAACAAGACAGGGATGCCCACTCTCTCCACTGTTATTCAACATTGTACTGGAGGTCCTAGCCACAGCAATCAGACAAAGCAAAGACATACAAGGCATCCAGATTGGTAAAGAAGAAGTCAAATTGTCACTATTAATGGATGACATGATACTGTACATAAAAAACCCTAAAGATTCCATTCCAAAACTACTAGAACTAATATATGAATTCAGCAAAGTTGCAGGATACAAAATTAACACTCAGAAATCTGTTGCTTTCCTATACACTAATGATGAACTAACAGAAAGAGAAATCAGAAAAACAATTTCATTCACAATTGCATCAAAAAGAATAAAATACCTAGGAATAAACCTAACGAAGGAAGTGAAAGACCTGTACTCTGAAAACTACAAGACACTCCTAAGAGAAATTAAAGAGGACACTAACAAATGGAAATGCATCCCATGCTCTTGGCTAGGAAGAATAAATATTGTCAAAATGGCTATACTACCTAAAGCAATCTACAGATTCAATGCAATCCCTATCAAACTACCAACAGCTTTCTTCAATGAACTGGAACAAATAATTCTAAAATTCATATGGAACCACAAAAGACCCCGAATAGCCAAAGCAATCCTGAGAAGGAGGAATAAAACAGGGGGAATTACACTCCCTGACTTCAAGCTCTACTAGAAAGCCACAGTAATCAAGACAATTTGGTATTGGCACAAAAACAGACCCACAGACCAGTGGAACAGAATAGAAAATCCAAACATTAACCCAAACATATACAGTCAATTAACATTTGATAAAAGTGCCTTGGATATACAATGGGGAGATGACAGCCTCTTCAGCAGCTGGTGTTGGAAAAACTGGACAGCTACATGTAAGAGAATGAAACTGGACTACTGTCTAGCCCCATACACAAAGGTAAACTCAAGGTGGATCAAAGACTGAATGTAAGTCATGAAACCATAAAACTCTTAGAAAAAAACATAGGCAAAAATCTCTTGGACATAAACATGAGCAACTTCTTCATGAACATATCTCCCCGGGCAAGGGAAACAAAAGCAAAAATGAACAAGTGGGACTATATCAAGCTGAAAAGCTTCTGTACAGCAAAGGACACCATCAGTAGAACAAAAAGACATCCTACAGTATGGGAGAATATATTCATAAAAAACGTATCTGATAAAGGGTTGACATCCAAAATATATAAAGAACTCATGCACCTTAACAAACAGAAAGCAAATAATCCAATTAAGAAATGGGCAGAGGACATGAATAGACACTTCTCCAAAGAAGAAATTCAGATGGCCAACAGGCACATGAAAAGATGCTCCACATCGCTAATCATCAGAGAAATGCAGATTAAAACCACAATGAGATATCACCTCACACCAGTGAGGATGGCCAACATCCAAAACACAAACAACAACAAATGTTGGCGAGGATGTGGAGAAAAGGGAACCCTCCTACACTGCTGGTGGGACTGCAAATTAGTTCAACCATTGTGGAAAGCAGTATGGAGGTTCCTCAAAAAACTCAAAATAGAAATACCATTTGACCCAGGAATTCCACTCCTAGGAATTTACCCTAAGAATGCAGCAGCCCAATTTGAAAAAGACAGATGCACCCCTATGTTTATTGCAGCACTATTTACAATAGCCAAGAAATGGAAGCAACGTAAGTGTCCATCAGTAGATGAGTGGATAAAGAAGATGTGGTACATATACACAATGGAATATTATTCAGCCATAAGAAGAAAACAAATCCTACCATTTGCAACAACATGGATGGAGCTAGAGGGTATTATGCTCAGTGAAATAAGCCAACCGAAAAAGACAAGTATCAAATGATTTCACTCTTATGTGGGGTATAAGAACAAAGAAAAAATACTGAACCAACAAAACAGCAGCAGACTCACAGAACCCAAGAACGGACTAATAGTTACCAAAGGGAAAGGGACTGGGGAAAATGGGCGGGAAGGGAGGGGTAAGAGGGAAAAAGGGGCATTACGATTAGCAGATGTAATGTTGGGGGGGCACGGGGAGGGCAGTACAACTCAGAGAAGACAAGTAGTGATTCTATAGCATCTCACTATGCTGATGGACAGTGACTGTAATGGGGTTGGTGGGGGGGACCTGATGAAGGGGTAGTTTAATAACTGTAATATTGCACATGTAATTGTAGATTAATGATAATGAAATAAATTATATTAAAAAAATAATGATGTAGTAGGTAGAAAGAAGTATGTGTATGTCTTCTGAGACTGATCTCAGTGATGAAAAATAAAACAGAAAAATGGATAGAAATATACCAAAAAAAAATCAGATGTAGTTATGTCAATAATAATCTGAATCACACCCTGGGTAATCAGTGTTGGATGGCCCTTTACAGGTTCTGTGAATTTTTTTTTTATTGCTATTGAGTAAAATGGGATACTCTGTGATATAGTGTTGCAGTGTTCAAACCTGATATTTATTAGTAGGTGTATGGTGAATCTTCCCTGATATTTGAGGTTTATGACATATCCTGCATATTCTTTCTTGACTGGAAGATATAAATAATTTACAGTAAGGAGCAATTAACAGTTTTCTAAATAAAACATTTTCAGGGGCTTCTGTATTTATTGTTTCCCAGATGAGAGTATAGTCTGTTCCTTATGTGTTTTGAAGATGATTTAAGTTTTTAGTCAGTTTTAAAAAACAAATGACACTTTTATGAATTTTGCAAGATTGGCAGAGGGGAAATTTTTGGAAGTCTGCTTTGTTAGTTGGTAGGTGCTGTTTTTGCTCTTTATTTGACAATTATCTAGAATTTCTTTATATGAAGCATATTTTTTTAGCGTGAGGTTATATTGTTTACTGAGCAAGTACTCCCTGTGCCATCCAGCAGAGTGAAATATTAGAATAATTAACTGTCTTTGTCACTACCTGTATGTTTTTGTTTCCTTTGCAAAACAGGCGAGGGTTATGTATAAAGGAAGTTGAAATCCTAGGTCACATGTCCATAGACTGGCAGTGTCTATTTGAAGATTTTATATCTCCTAGTGTCAGTGAAAATCTGCTAAAAATTTTGGTCAAGGTAAGAAAACACAAATGACCTCTTTAGAGCCAAGAATTTGTGAAATGGGTAAAAACCAATGTTTTCTGGCACTTTCTTACAGTTAACTACACAGATGTTTGAAGGATCATTATTATTATATGATGAAATGTAAGGCAAGATGTAACCCATTTGTGTGCTGTACTCTATCCTCTGACAGTCTTTGTGTGCTGAGTGAACTGTCAACTCTTTCCTAGGTGGAGAATAAGGCATTAATAAATGGAAGGATTTTTTTGTTTCATATGGATACTTATTTTGCTATAATTTTAGATACTTCTAGAATGATTCCCTTTTTTAGGCTTTTAGGAGATTATTATAAATATGACTAAAACACTCATGTTTTATACTATTTGGCATCTACAGAGAGCTAAATAAAGCAATTTAAGTACATAATAATATTTTCATGTCTTTCCTCCCTATCATTTTCTGAGGACTAAGTGTTAATTATATATCAAGTAATTAGCAAAAATGATACCCCATCTTCTGCTTAGCTCTCAGACTCACTTTACTGTGAAATGTAATTTTTTATATGATTATATTATAAATTAGTTTCACCCCTTTAAAAAAAACTACAAATTGTTATTTTAAAGGTGGTAATTTCTATAGTGTATTTTTTCCCATGAACTATAGTGATGTTTTCTCTGTTACTGAAACTATCTGAAAAACATTTATTAGTAGTAGTTGGATGCAAGTACTATTATCTTTTAATTTATGTGTACTTTTCTTTTCATACGCATTTATAAGTAAAAGAAACTACCATGGAACCATACCATTTTGTATTTCAGTCTTAACCTCATTGTAGAGTGTCAAAATTTAAGGAGTGCCTTAGTATCTGAGACCTAGTTTTCAAACCAGAAAAGACTGTGTCACTATGCATATATATCATGCTCTCTTCCATTACCACTTTTCTTTCACACCAGTGGTGAGAATTGACTCGATGTATTTTACACTATATAAGAATTTTACCTACCAGCCAAGGAAATGAAGGAAGGGATTTTTGATTTGTCAGATGTGATGAGTTATCAAGTGGTGTGTCTGTAAGCTATTTATCATAGCCTGCAGAAAGCCATCATTTTATACAGACAGATGTATACTCATCGAATTTCATAAATTCTAACAACTCACATATGGAGCCACTCTCCTTGTATGATTATTTCTTATCATACCTGAATATGTGTATGTGGTTTGTCCACTGGTTGTAAAACACAGCTGACATGTAAGCATCCAATTAAAGGTCATGATTTTTTTTCTTTCCCAAGAGTAATTTCTTCCCTGTCATGGTTTCTTTTGAAATAGGAGCAAGATCTGTTCCACAAAAAAGATAGTGCCAATCAAGGCTATCTTAAGAAAATTTACCTACGGGATACCAACATAGCAGAAGTAAGTAGTTTATTTTAAAGAACACCCCCTCAGTTTTTTAACTGAAAGATTTTTTTTTAAATCTGTTTTAATTAATAATACCCATTATTTCTTCGAAAAGATCTTATAGTTACAACTTTGGATATTTAAGTTTTAGATAGTGTATTGTGGCCTTAACAGGACAGAAGGATCGTGTTTTGCATTAACATGTATGGAGTGTGTATACTTGTCCTCAGCTCATGGACCCATGTAGAGGGCACCATCTCTTGCTTTTGTACCTTTCTTCTCCACCAAATGAGCCTGTACTCGTCTTAACCATTCATAATAAATATTTTATTTTACAGAGAGCGCTTAATGCCATTGAGGAGGCACAGTCATTGAGACACCAGCAAAAACTGACGAAGCAGTCGGCACTGAAACTTGTCAGGCCTCAGATACCATCTTAGTCACATATCCCAGGGGGCTGCTAGACTAGCAGAAAAACCAGTCATGTGGTCTTGTGTGTAAATCACTCTTCTTTATCCTGCTTAAGACAATTTTTTAATACCTTAGTTTTAGAAGTTTTTTCTAGAAAGCTAATATTGGGTTTTCCTTTTTTTCCCCTTTAGTTTTGACTCTAATTCTGTAAGCAGGTATATGTTAGCAGTCCATTTTCATACTACCACCTGAATGGGTCAGACCTCAAAGAAATATCACTTTAAATTCAGAGTGAAATTTCCAATAATGTTAAAATTGTGAAGTAAAGGGCAGTATGCTTGTTTTTAATTAAAGTTATGCTGAAGAACAAAAAAGGAGCTTAGAATGACTAGTGTTCTTTGAGAGGTTTTGGACAAATGTTTAAGGGTAATTTGTTCAGTAATTGAACAGAGGTAGCAATTTTGGTAAACCAGGTAATTGAACAAAAGCCTCTAATGGGAGAAATGACATTTCCTATTTTATTTTCATGAAAACATTATTTTTCTCCTAATACTCGACTTCAGTACTTATTTTTCCTCTTTGTACTATAATATAGACATGGAAAATCAAACCTTAAAATATCTATACTCTGTTCTCTGTAATGTAACATTCACAAAGTTTTGCAAATTATATGCTTTTTCGAGATGAACATACATGGCACAATTATAATATACTGATACATGAAAGTATTGCACTTTAAGTTTTTCAAGACTCAGAAATGTGGAAATTTCAGGATTTTTGTAATTCCAGAAATTGTTTTTTATAACTTGAAAGATTTTTAAGGGCATCATAAATTAGCACTTAGTGTATACTTAGAAATGTATTTTAGATACATATTAGGAAGATTGAAAAATCCCTAGTTGCTTTATATATAAGTAAAATAAGGCATACATAACACCATTGTGGAAAATAATTAGCAGAAGTGTTCTTTGGGGGACTGAGCTTGTGAGAATCAGTTCAGTACAATACTGAGTTTGTCTTTTCTGCATCTCACTTATGCTGACCAGAGACAGACTGCCGATTAAACTTTTTTAAAAACTTCACAAAAGTACTTAATTTCCTTGGGTGAATCTTCCAATTTGCTTGTGTTTTTCAGCATGGTGTTTATTTCAAATCACTGAGTTAATGATGAAATGTAGATGTGGATACACTAGGTTTGCTCTGTTTTTGTTGACGTGTAGTCATGTTTGTATCTTTACTCATGTGTTTTAATACTGGCCTTAAATCTTTTTTTAATAATTTATTTTGGTATCATTAATCTACAATCGAATGTGCTATATTATGCTTATTAAACTACCCCCTTCATCAGGCCCCCCCACCAACCCCATTACAGTCACTGTCCATCAGTGTAGTGAGATGCTATAGAATCACTGCTTGTCTTCTCTGAGTTGTACAGCCCTCTCCATGACCCCCCCTAAATTACATCTGCTAATCGTAATGCCCCTTGTTCCCCCTTATCCCTCCCTGCCCACCCATCTTCCCCAGTCCCTTTCCCTTTGGTAACTGTTAGCAGCAGACTCACAGAACCCAAGAATGGACTAACAGTTCTGTGAGTCTGCTGCTGTTATGTTCCTTCCGTTTTTTCTTTATTCTTATACTCCACATATGAGTGAAATCATTTGGTACTTGTCTTTCTCCGCCTGACTTATTTCACTGAGCCTAATACCCTCTAGCTCCATCCATGTTGTTGCAAATGGTAGGATTTGTTTTCTTCTTAGGGCTGAATAATGTTCCATTGTGTATATGTATCACATCTTCTTTATCCATTCATCTACGGATGGACACTTAGGTTGCTTCCATTTCTTGGCTATTGTAAATCATGCTGCGATAAACATATGGGTGCATATATCTTTTTCAAACTGGGCTGCTGCATTCTTAGGGTAAATTCCTAGGAGTGGGATTCCTGGGTCAAATGGTATTTCTATTTTGAGTTTTTGAGGAACCTCCATACTGCTTTCCACAATGGTTGAACTAGTTTACATTCCCACCAGCAGTGCAGGAGGGTTCCCCTTTCTCCACATCCTCGCCAGCAGTTGTTGTTCCTAGTCTTTTCTATGTTGGCAATCCTAACTGGTGTGAGGTGATATCTCATTGTGGTTTTAATTTGCATTTCCCTGCTTTTATTATATTTTACCAAAAGATGGCCTGAGCCAAATTGGAAATGAAAGAAAAATCGGTCCTTTATCACAGGGAGTTTGAAAAGCATTGGTTTAAGCCAATATTTCCAGACCTATTTGACCAAAAAAAACCCTATTATGGGCTACCCTGCTAATAGCCTAAGGAACTAGAGTTTTGCACTGTATTTTGGGAAATGCTATGCAAAAATTTAACCAGACATGATTCAATCTTTCTTGAATAATTTCAGATGCACTTCAGGATTTTAAGTGCCTCAATTTCATAATTTAGCGTAACTACTGTTACTGAGATACACACAGCAGGGGTGGAGTCTTAGTTACCTAACTGGGTGCCACGCGGATGACCAGCCTGGTGTTTGCTCTGTAAAGAGCCTTGAGGGCATTAAGTTCCCAACAGCCGGGCCAAGGGGTGAAATTAGCAAAAAGTACAAACATTTTAAAAAAGGAGAGACATGAGATGAAGTACTCAGTGCCAATTAAAGTTTCACGCTTAGTCAAATCAAGAGCTCATGTTAAAAAAAAATTAAGACTGTGATATGTTTTGAAATTTTTATTTCATTTTATCACTCCTTCAAGTCTGAGTTGAATTTTCTTTTTTAAAAATTCTTCCCAAACCCCGAATAGCCAAAGCAGTCCTGAGAAGGAAGAATAAAGCACAGGGCATTATGCTCCCTGACTTCAAGCTCTACTACAAAGCTACTGTAATCAAGACAATTTGGTACTGGCACAAGAACAGACCCACAGACCAGTGGAACAGAATAGAGAGCCCAGATATAAACTGAAGCATATATGGTCAATTAATATACGATATAGGAGCCATGGATATACAATGCAGAGATGACAGCCTCTTCAATAACTGGTGTTTGCAAAACTGGACAGCTACATGTAAGGGAATAAAACTGTATTACAGTCTAAGCCCATACACCAAAGTAAACTCAAAATGGATCAAAGACCTGAATGTAAGTCATGAAACCATAAAACTCTTAGAAAAAAACATAGGCAAAAATGTCTTGGACATAAACATGAGCAACTACTTAATGAACATGTCTCCCCAAGCAAGGGAAACAAAAGCAAAAATGAATGAATGGGACTATATCAAACTAAAAAGCTTCTGTACAGCAAGGGATACCATCAGTAGAACAAAAAGATATCCTACAGTATGGGTGAATATATTCATAAATGACATATCTGATAAGGGGTTGACATCCAAATTATATAAAGAGTTCACACACCTCAACAACAAAAAGCAAATAAGCCAATTAAAAAATGGGCAGAGCTCTTCAGCAGCTGGTGTTGGAAAAACTGGACAGCTACATGTAAGAGAATGAAATTGGACTACTGTCTAATCCCATACACAAAGGTAAACTCAAGGTGGATCAAAGACCTGAATGTAAGTCATGAAACCATAAAACTCTTAGAAAAAAACATAGGCAAAAATCTCTTGGACATAAACATGAGCAACTTCTTCATGAACATATCTCCCCGGGCAAGGGAAACAAAAGCAAAAATGAACAAGTGGGACTATATCAAGCTGAAAAGCTTCTGTACAGCAAAGAACACCATCAGTAGAACAAAAAGACATCCTACAGTATGGGAGAATATATTCATAAATGGCGTATCCGATAAGGGGTTGACATCCAAAATATATAAAGAACTCATGCACCTTAACAAACAAAAAGCAAATAATCCAATTAAGAAATGGGCAGAGGACATGAATAGACACTTCTTCAAAGAAGAAATTCAGATGGCCAACAGGCACATGAAAAGATGCTCCACATCGCTAATCATCAGAGAAATGCAGATTAAAACCACAATGAGATATCACCTCACACCAGTGAGGGTGGCCAACATCCAAAACACAAACAACAACAAATGTTGGCGAGGATGTGGAAAAAAGGGAACCCTCCTACACTGCTGGTGGGACTGCAAATTAGTTCACCCATTGTGGAAAGCAGTATGGAGGTTCCTCAAAAAACTCAAAATAGAAATACCATTTGACCCAGGAATTCCACTCTAGGAATTTACCCTAAGAATGCAGCAGCCCAATTTGAAAAGGACAGATGCACCCCTATGTTTATTGCAGCACTATTTACAATAGCCAAGAAATGGAAGCAACCTAAGTGTCCATCAGTAGATGAATGGATAAAGAAGAGGTGGTACATATACACAATGGAATATTATTCAGCCATAAGAAGAAAACAACTCCTACCATTTGCAACAACATGGATGGAGCTAGAGGGTATTATGCTCAGTGAAATAAGCCAAGCCGAAAAAGACAAGTATCAAATGATTTCACTCATCTGTGGAGTATAAGAACTAAGAAAAAACTGAAGGAACAAAACAGCAGCAGACTCACAGAACCCAAGAATGGACTAATAGTTACCAAAGGGAAAGGGACTGGGGAGGATGGGTGGGAAGGGAGGGACAAGGGGGAAAAAGGGGCATTACGATTAGCAGATGTAATGTTAGGGGGGCATGGGGAGGGCTGTATAACCCAGAGAAGACAAGTAGTGACTCTATAGCATCTCACTATGCTGATGGACAGTGACTGTAATGGGGTTGGTGGGGTGGACCTGATGAAGGGGGTAGTGTAATCACCATAATATTGCTCATTTAATTGTAGATTAATGATATCAAAATAAACTTAAAAAAACTTATTCTTAAAACTTGTAGAGTTAATTATTGGTATTGGGGTTTTTTTTCATATTTAATTTTATATGAGGAAAATGATATTGGTGTTTCATATTTATTATTTTGCATGAAGAAAATTATATATGAAGCAATAAAGAGGCATTTAAAGAAATGAATTATTTTTAAGAATAGTTACAGATTTACAGAAATCTTGCAACAGTACAGAGTTCCATTAACCCCCTGAATCCAGTTTTCCCTATTATTAACATCTTCCATTAGTATGGTACATGTGGTACAATTAATCAACCAATATAGACATTTTGTTCTTAACTGAAGTGTAGAAGCATTTAAAAAAATCATACCATGTGAATTAGTTTTTCTATGGGTATTTGGTCAGTTTTAAGTCTTGCAAATGTTATGTTAAAAAATAATATTCTACTGCCATCTACTGTTACAAATAAAATTTTTTTTCAAAAAAAAAATTCCCCCCAAATGACCTTAGTTCAGTGCTTATTCAAGCACTGAACTAATGGCTGAATAATGTTCATTATTAATTCAGATTTGCAAACTTAAAAGGAAACCAGTGTCTCTGTTGACTGTGAGAGGAAGAAGAAATGGCGGTGTCTTAAAATACACCCACCTGATTGCTCTGTAAGTTCCTGTCATCGTGCTGGTCACCCGTGGACTCTCGGCTCCTGTTCCTGCCCTGCTGCTGACTGCTGTGTTTTAGGAACTTCATCCACGAGACGCTCTTGCCAGCTGCCCTTCTGCCGGGCTCCGCTCCCAGGCCCCGAGCTGAGGCCGGGAGGCAGGCGCAGAGGGGCCGCCCCTTTCCCGTGGCCTGAGGCTGGAGCGTCTCCCTCCGCCGCCGCGGCCCCAGCGTCAGCGCCCTCCGACAGCACCTGCGCTGGGCGTCAGCGCCCGAGGGGCTCCCAGCCGCGGCTCGCATCAGCCCGGGGCCCCTGCCTGGTCGTCCCGGCGCTCCGCAGGACGCCCCCGCAGCCAGGAGGAGAGGGGGCACCTGCGAACTGCCTCTGCCTTTGAGTCCCAGCCCCAGGAGGGATAGCATTGCCTAATACCAGCGTTATGTATCTTTCCCTTTTTGTTCATTCAGCCCTTTAAACACTTCACTAGTTGTCCTTATTAATTCCTCTCTGAATTATCTAGCAAGTACTCATCAGAAAATCATTCCGAAGAAAAACTGATATTGGCACCCTATTTAAATGTGGATATATATGTGTGTGTGTATATAATGTGTTATATATGCACATTTACATTAAATCCAGTAAAGACTGTACTTGAAAATATATATTAAAATCCACTGACAAGACCCCCCTCAGACAAAATTTGTACAAAGAGACAACTGATCATAAACAAATGAAATAAACAGATAAATAAAATAAAGGTAGCTAATGCTGGTAGGTGAATGGGCGCGAACGTCCATATGTATTTCATATGCTGTATGGCAACAGACACTTGCTTTTAAAATGTATTACTTTATGTGTTTTCCTAAGGTTTCACTTCTGAATTGCTTGACTAATTTTCCCAAAGTGTGTTCCACAGGACATTTGGTCTTTACATAGAATAAAAGGGGTCCTGCGTTCATTTATGTCTGGTTTTTAGATTATATTATGCCTTTCCCTTCCAAGATTCACAATGTATATTAGTGCTTTCCTCTGTTTGGGCTGCTATAACAGAACACCACAGACTGAGGAGTTATAAACGACAGGAATTTGCTTCACATAGTTCTGGAGGATGGAGTCCAGGGTCAAGGCACCAGCATGGTGGTGTTCTGGCAAATGTAGACCGCCAGTTTCCCAAGCGTCCTCACCTGGCGGAAGGGACTAGGGAGCTCTGCGCGGCCTCTTGTAAGGGCACTAATCCCACCCGTGAGGGCTGCACCCTCATGACCCAATCAGCTCCTAAGGGCCCCTCCTCCTGATACTGTCACATTGGGCATTAGGATTCCAACAACTGAATTTTGGGAGGACACAGGCATTAAAAAAAAAAACGATTAGCATATAAATGGCTTTGAGACATACTTGCTTAATTTTGTTTCAGTTACATTTTCTAAAATCTAATTGACATGGGATTTGTCTTCTATTTATGAATAGTAAACTACCGTATTTTAGATATTTTAGGATATCTAGAATATAGTAGTTTTAGAATATCTAAAATATGGTAGTTATAGATATTTTAGAATATCTATTGTATATTTTAGAACATATATATAGGCCAGGCATTTTTCAAGATTTATTTTCTTTAACCTCTGCTTCAAACACACACATATACACACACAAGATTTTTAAAATTGAGATATAATTCACATACAATGTTGTGTAAGTTTCAGGTATATAATGTGATGATTTGCTACATATATATAACCACAGTAAGTTTAGTTAACACTTCCAACGCCTTACCAGGGCTGGTTATTTAGCAGTCCTGTGCTTCCACTCCCTCCCTACTCTGATTCCCTTCTTCCCACGGGTGAGCTGGGGTTGGGGGAGTGCTCGGGTCCTGCCGGGTCACGGCTTTGTATCCTACCCTTTTCTGAGATGTTGGGCTTTCGCAGATGTAGCCTGGCTCAGGTACTGTATCTTCTGGTCACTCTTTTAGGAATAGTTGTATTCGCTGTATTTTCAAAATATATATGGTTTGGGGAGATTTCTGCCACCCTACTCACACCACCATCTTGAGAATCTCATCTTAAGTTTTAAATACCAAGAATTTGTGAGGACTAAGAGTATTTGGTCTGGGCACAGCTACTCTTCGCTGATCTAAATAGCTCTCCAGGTATCTTGAGACACCTGCTTCTGCTGTCACCTGCCTGACTACTCTTGTTTGGCAGTGCTGTTAAACACTGCAGCAGTCTCAAGAAGAGAAGGGATGTCTGGTCCTGCTTTGGCAAGGACGCTCCTCATAGGCAGAGGTGAAAGCCATGTAATGATCCCGGGGCTAATAACGTTCAAAGCAGCCCATGTTGCTTACCAGCATTGTGCCAATTACCTGCCAGCTTTGTGCCCCAGGAGTACGGGACCTAAGCTGACAGCTTATATCCAGCAAAAGCTCCACCCAGAATCAACTCATAGAAAGGCACACCTTAACTAAATTTGGACTTTATGCTACCTTGAGGGCAGTTCTCAGTCCTTGTCATCGGTCTTAGTTTTCTACTGTTGCATGACAATTACCACAAACTAAGCAGCTTAAAACAATACCCATTTATTATTTACCAGTTTCTGTAGGTCAGAAGTACAGGAATGGCATAACTGTTTCTGTCCTCAGGGTCTCACAGGACTGAAGTCAAGATGTTGGCCAGGTCTGTGGTCTCATCCAGAGCTCAGAGTCCTCTTCCAAGCGTGTTCAGATTGTTGGCAGAATTCTGTTCCTTGTGGCTGTAGGACTGAGTCCCCATTTTTTCTTGCTAGCTGTTAGCCAAGGACCACTCTCAGAACTTAGAGGCCACCCTCAGGGCCTTATCACATGGCACCCTTCGTGGGCCATTTTTAAATACCACAGTTTATCTCTTCAGGAGAACATCTGACATTTCATCTTTTTTAAATACCTCATCTGATTAGGTCAGGAATATCCAGGGTAACATCTCTTTTGATTAACTCACAGTAAATGAATTAGTAGCTTAATCATGGGAATGATATCCCATTCACAGATTTTGCCCTGATTGTACAAGGCATGTCCACTAGGAGGCATGAATCTCGGGGGCCATCTTGAATGCACCCTATCACATCACTCAGGTATGAGGGCCGCTGCCTGTTCCATGTTTTGCCTCTGATTGTGCCCCGAAGTCCCAATCTATTCTGTGGCTTCTGGTGAGTGCTCCTAGAATGGGCTAACATCACACATCCTGGATCTTGCCCAATGCCATCTGGGCCTTTTGTTTCTTCCTGCCATCTTCTGTCCTGAAATCTTTTTCTGTCCCTCTGGAGATGCAGCAGCTGGACTTCTGATGCCTCAAGGATGTCACTGTCACCAGTCGCTCAGCCTATCAACTTCCTGTTGCAGCCTAAGCCTTCATCCTGGAAGAGTCGTAATGAGGCATATCCTCTGATGTGTACAGAGGGGAGGGATAATGTTATTGAGGAACTTGTCAGGACAAAGATATTGTCCCACCATGTGAATTGCTAGTAAAGGGAAGTTCACATTCAAGAAAAGCTCTTATCTTTTCCAGTGGGAATGAAGCACGCATTAGGGGGAAAAAAATGAATCCTGCCATTTCAAGGCTGGAAGTGACCCTTGAGGCCATTAGCCTGACTGACCCTAGATTGCTCCATTTCTCAGGTCCCCACTCAAGCACCTCCAATGAGGGGGATCTCATGACTAGATTGCTTTGAAAATGGGGATGAACAAGAGAAGGCACCTGGGACAATGACATTCTTGCTGCTGTTGAATTAAAGCTCCACCATATGCCCTTAGGCATGTTACTCCAGTTTCTTGAACCACAGTTTCCTCATCTACAAGGTTGAAATAATAATGGAACCTACCTAGTAAGTTTTTAAGAAGGTTACGTAAGATAATTCATGTATAACGCTGTCCTGGCTGGCACACAGCAAGGGCTTAATAAATGGTAACTGTTACTCTCTAGAAAAAGTATTTTCCTTTTGTAAAATTACAGTTCTTTTCCCAGGGCAGGAAAGCTTGTGACACGAGGGACAAGGCATGGTGGAGGGGTGAACAAACACAGCATATGGTCAGGGAGAAGGGGTGGCCGAAGGAGGCAGCCTTCAAAGGTGATCCTATGCCACCATCCAATATGGTAGCAGGGCTCTAATGGTTCGTCTTCCTAATTTATGTTTACTATGTAATTTCCTAAAATATTACTCTTATAATAAAAAATCATTGAAGATATTTTTATTGAAATGTAACTCACATAAAATTCACCCTGATCAAGTGTACAGTCGAGTGGTTTTTAGTATATTCACTTACATTCACTATGTTGTGTAACCATGGTCACAATCCAATTCCAGAACATTTCCATCACCCCCAAAAGAAACCACATACCCGATGGTACCCCCCAACCCCACCAGCACTAGGCAACCGCTACTCTACCTTCTGTCTCTATGGATTTGCCTATGATGGGCATTTTTTTCTTTTGGGTCTGGTATCTTTTACTCAGCATGTCTTCAGGCTTCCTCCATGTTGTAACATGAATCAGCGCTTATTTATACTCTGCTGTGTGGAGATGCCACATTTTCTTACCCATTCATCAGTTTATGGACATTTGAGTGGTTTCTCTTTTTGGTCATTATGAACAAGGCTGTTATGAACATTTGTGTACATGTTTTTGTGCAGACATGTTTTCAGCTCTTTTGGGTATTTATGTAGGAGTATTATATGGTATGGTATATGGTAATATGGTCATATGGTAATTCTTATGTTTAACTTTTTGAGGAACTGCCAAACCGTTCCAAAGCAACCTACATGTCCCGTGTTACATTCCCGCCAGCAATATATGCAAGTTCCAGTTTTTCCACATCCTTGTGACTTGTTTTTAACAAAGAAAGCTGACTCTTCGTCTGAGCTGGGACTCACACCTTATCTTCTTTCAGGAAACAGGGCCCAGGACAGGGGATTTTGGTTCTGAGTCCATTAGCTGTTCTACTGAAGGTTTCTCCTGCCTCCCACTTCCCTGAACCACGGGCCTCTCTTTCCCAGTACCACCTCTGGGGGGCAGCTCACAACAGCTCAGTTTCTCTCCAGAAGTGTTCAAACCTAGACTGAATGTGAAAGGAAAAAGGAGACTTAAGTCTGTGTGTCTCTTACCAGTGTAAGTGCTGCCCTTTATATATATATTATCTCAGGGAATAGTCAATCTCAATTAATTATTAAAATCATATCATTCATTAAAATGACTATTTCCAGGCCCTTCCTAGATTTTGATCCTGTTGTTTGGAGTTCAGCCCAGGCAATCTGTATTTTTAACAAGTGCCTTAGGTGATTCTGATGATTAACCAAGGTGAAGCTGGTATTATTATACCCTTATCCCATAACAGTCTGGCCCATTTTGCTGCTGAGAAAGCCAAGGTTCAGAGAAGAATTAACTGGAACAAAATCACAACCAACCTGACTTCTTCCAAAGCCTGTGATCTTCTCATTATGACACCAGGCATTACATTTACTAGCACAAGCCTGCGAGTAGAAAGACTCCCTCCATGCCGGACTGGAAATTCTGAAAACAAGGACTTTGGAAAACACCCCACATTCCTTTTTCCTATTTGCACTGAAGGTGAGAATACCTATAATATTCATTTCCTAAGGCTACAGTAACAAAGTACCACAGGCTGGATGACTTAAAACAACAGAAATTTATTCTCTCATAGTTTTGGAAAATAGAAGTCCAAAGTCAAGCCAGCATCACTCTAATACCAAAACCAGGCAAAGACCTCACCAAAAAAGAAAACTATAGACCAATATCCCTGATGAACGTGGATGCAAAAACACTCAACAAAATATTAGCAAACCGAATTCAAAAATACATCAAGAGGATCATACACCATGATCAAGTGGGATTCACCCCAGGGATGCAAGGATAGTACAACATTCGAAAATCCATCATCATCATCCACCACATCAATAAAAAGAAGAACAAAAGCCACATCATCATCTCCATAGATGCTGAAAAAGCATTTGACAAAATTCAGCATCCATTCATGATTAAAACTCTCAACAAAATGGGTATAGAGGGCAAGTACCTCAACATCATAAAGACCATATATGACAAACCCACAGCTAATATCATACTTAATGGCGAGACGCTGAAAGCTTTTCATCTAAGATCGGGAACAAGACAGGGATGCCCACTCTCTCCACTGTTATTCAACATAGTACTGGAGGTCCTAGCCACGGCAATCAGACAAAACAAAGACATACAAAGCATCCAGATTGGTAAAGAAGAAGTCAAATTGTCACTATTTGCAGATGACATGATACTGTACATAAAAAACCCTAAAGACTCCACTCCAAAACTACTAGAACTAATATCTGAATTCAGCAAAGTTGCAGGATACAAAATTAACACACAGAAATCTGTTGCTTTCCTATACACTAATGATGAACTAACAGAAAGAGAAATCAGAAAAACAATTCCATTCACAATTGCATCAAAAAGAATAAAATACCTAGGAATAAACTTAACAAAGGAAGTGAAAGACCTGTACCCTGAAAACTACACGACATTCCTAAGAGAAATTAAAGAGGACACTAACAAATGGAAATGCATCCCATGCTCTTGGCTAGGAAGAATAAATATTGTCAAAATGGCTATACTACCTAAAGCAATCTACAGATTCAATGCAATCCCTATCAAACTACCAACAGCTTTCTTCAATGAACTGGAACAAATAATTCTAAAATTCATATGGAACCACAAAAGACCCCGAATAGCCAAAGCAATCCTGAGAAGGAGGAATAAAACAGGGGGAATTACGCTCCCTGACTTCAAGCTCTACTACAAAGCCACAGTAATCAAGACAATTTGGTATTGGCACAAAAACAGACCCACAGATCAGTGGAATAGAATAGAAAATCCAAACATCAACCCAAACACATACAGTCAATTAATATTTGATAAGGGAGCCTTGGATATACATTGGGGAGATGACAGCCTCTTCAGCAGCTGGTGTTGGAAAAACTGGACAGCTACATGTAAGAGAATGAAATTGGACTACTGTCTGACCCCATACACAAAGGTAAACTCGAGGTGGATCAAGGACCTGAATGTAAGTCATGAAAATATAAAACTCTTAGAAAAAAATATAGGCAAAAAGCTCTTGGACATAAACATGAGCAACTTCTTCATGAACATATCTCCCCGAGCAAGGGAAACAAAAGCAAAAATGAACAAGTGGGACTATATCAAGCTTAAAAGCTTCTGTACAGCAAAGGACACCATCAGTAGAACAAAAAGACTTCCTACAGTATGGAAGAATATATTCATAAATGACATATCCGATAAGGGGTTGACATCCAAAATATATAAAGAACTCATGCACCTTAACAAACAGAAAGCAAATAATCCAATTAAGAAATGGGCAGAGGACATGAATAGACACTTCTCCAAAGAAGAAATTCAGATGACCAACAGGCACATGAAAAGATGCTCCACATCGCTAATCATCAGAGAAATGCAGATTAAAACCACAATGAGATATCACCTCACACCAGTGAGGATGGCCAACATCCAAAACACAAACAACAACAAATGTTGGCGAGGATGTGGAGAAAAGGGAACCCTCCTACACTGCTGGTGGGACTGCAAATAAGTTCAACCATTGTGGAAAGCAGTATGGAGGTTCCTCAAAAAACTCAAAATAGAAATACCATTTGACCCAGGAATTCCACTCCTAGGAATTTACCCTAAGAATGCAGCAGCCCAGTTTGAAAAAGACAGATGCACCCCTATGTTTATCGCAGCACTATTTACAATAGCCAAGAAATGGAAGCAACCTAAGTGTCCATCAGTAGATGAGTGGATAAAGAAGATGTGGTACATATACACAATGGAATATTATTCAGCCATAAGAAGAAAACAAATCCTACCATTTGCAACAACATGGATGGAGCTAGAGGGTATTATGCTCCGTGAAATAAGTCAAGCTGAAAAAGACAAATACCAAATGATTTCACTCATATGTGGAGTATAAGAACTAAGGAAAAAAATACTGAAGGAACAAAACAGCAGGAGACTCACAGAACCCGAGAACAGACAAATAGTTACCAAAGGGAAAGGGACTGGGGAGGATGGGTGGGAAGGGAGGGGTAAAAGGGAAGAAGGCACATTACGATTAGCAGATGTAATGTTTGGGGGGCACAGGGAGGGCTGTAAAACCCAGAGAGGACAAGTAGTGACTCTATGGCATCTCACTAAGCTGATGGACAGTGACTGCAATGGGGTTGGGCGGGGGAGGAACCTGATGAAGGGGGTAGTGTAATCACCATAATATTACTCATTTAATTGTAGATTAATGATATCAAAATAAACTAAAAAAAAAAGAAGTCCAAAGTCAAGATGTTGGCAGGACCATGCTCCCTCTGAAGGCTCTAGAGAAGAATCTGTTCCATATATTTTTCTCAGCTTCTGTTATTTGCCAGCAATCCTAGGCATCCCTTGGCTTGCAGCTGCATAACTCCAACCTCTGCCTCTATCTTCACGTTGTTCTTCCTTGTGTGTCTGCGTCTTCTCTTCTTTAAAGGACACCAGTCACATTGGGTTAAGGATCCCTCCTACTTCACTGTGGCCTCATCTTATGTATTAATTGCACCTGCAAAGACCTCATTTCCAAATAAGATCACACTCACAGGTACCAGGACTTAGGGCTTCGATATATCTTTTTGGAGGTGGGGGGACACAACTCAACTCACAATATCTATGATAGTCAGTAGATATCATGAACCACACCAGAATCCTCAAGCTGGATATACAAACCCAATCACTGTGGTGACCCTTAGCCCCTTCAAAGAGTCCAGAAAGGAAGAGAAGCTGTGGTGGGGATAGTGGAAGCTTTGGCCACTGTCCATGGAGCTGGACAGTTAACTTTGATGTGGCATCAGAACAGGTCAGAAACCTGGCTCACCACTCTTTGTTCACTCAGTCAGCAGTTCTCTGTGGGCTTCCTGTGTGCCAGTAGCTGGGCAGGGCGCAAGGCAGGCAGGATCCATTCAATCGTGGCTTCTGGGTTATTGGAGTGACCAAACAACCACAGTATTACACTAATGAGGGGACAATTACAAACCAAGATTTTGCTTTGCGAAGAAAAAACCTGCTGCCACCAAGGAGACTCTTGTGGCTATACTTCAGAACTTCCTTCCTTCCTCCTTCCCTCCCTCTGCCATCTCTCCTTCCCTCTTTTCCTTTCTTCCATTACCCCTGTCCCTGGGAAACCTGAAGGTTTTTCCACATCTCAGTGAAAGATGGGGACTAGAGCGTCCCTAGTGGCCAGAGCGGGCATAGCAATGATCCAAAACTAGGGGCTGGGAGATGGAGGGAGGGGTTTCGGGGAGGGGGGGAGGGGGAGGATGGTGTGTGTCTGCGTGCGTGCGTGCGTAGGCTAAGGTTAATGCCTCTTGTCCTGCCTGACAGAGCAGTGAAATTCTACATAGCCTGGGTACCCCCACTGTCACTGCTTCATCTTTTACCTCCCTGAAGACTGTGGGATCCAGTCAGGCCCTTTCCAATCCACCTCCCATCTACCTATACAGGTGTCAGAGAGGGATCCTTCTTAAACACCAATAAGACCAGAGCACTACCCGGCTTCCAGTGGACCCCACACTTGTTCAGGGAGGCTTGCTGTGACATGATTCCCGTCTGGTACTCTGGTCCCACCTTCCTCTCACCATACATCCTTCAGATACTATGGCTCCCTCAACACCAGACAGCATCACCTCTCTGTGCTCTGCCTGGAATTCCCAGTCCAGTCCTGTTCAGCTGGCTAACTCCTTCTGGTCCTGGGAAAACCAGCTCCATCAACACCTCTGGGTGAATTAAGTGCCCCTTCTCAGAGCACCTGCCTTTTCTCACTACCATTGCATTGTACTGTAACTTTCTTTTCCTTCTTTCCACTACACAGGGACATCTTGGAGGCAAGAACAATGTCTGACTATACTGTGATTCCTCCCCCCAGCCCCACCCAGTCCTAGATTGGGACCTGGCCCTCAAGTCCCCACTGGAGGATCACCGCCCACTTGGCCATAGCTCTGGCCTTGGATTATATACATTCAATGGATTTTGATTGTGACCAGACAGGTTGTTGTGTGTGAGCATTTAGGGCCAACCCAAGACAGGGCCCAGGATACTCTGCTGAAGCCACTATTGAAAAGACGGCATCTCAGATGGGGGTTTCCTACTCCCTCCCATTCTGCCACTGGTTAGCTCCCAAAGTGGGTCTTCCCTGAGATGCTCCTCTAGCTACTCCATGCTTATTCCAGCACTTTCAGGCTCCCAGCCCAACTTTGGGGAAGGGGGTGTACAGAGATATCTGACACCTTCCTTTAGAGTCTTCCATGAGCATCTATCAAAAGCCTGGGAACTGAACCTGCTAGAGTGGAGTGGGGGTGGAGAAAAGAAAGCCAGTTTCATAACCAGCTTTCTGGCGTAGGAGGTAGAAATCCAGCCTACCAGGGGGCAGGTTCATGCTCTGAAGATGGGGAAAACACATGCCCCTCTCCTCCCCATGCACAGGATGAGTTTCTAGGCTGGAAGGGGACTTAATGGACTCAAGCCATCAGAAGAGAAAGGCTCTGTAGCCTCCCCTCACTGACAAGCTGCTTGCACAGTCCTGGTGACCTGGCAATCCTAGACTGATGGTCTGGGAAAGTTGGCCCTTTTCCAGAACCAAGACCAGTTTTCCTTAAGCTGCCACTATGCGGGACATTTTTAACATTTACCACGTTTTAACACTTACTTTAGATGCAGAAGCCCAGTACCAGCCCAGGGCACCTCAGTTGTCAGGATAGTTTACATTCTTTCCATGAGTCTAGGGCCATTCCTGAGAGGGTCAGACAAGCACACCCAAACCACATGGCCCTCCCCAGGGACTCATGTAGAACAAGAAATTAGGAAAGGCAATGAACGCCAGTCTCCATGACAGAGCTCAGTGACCCAAAGCTCAAGCAGAGATATTGGGGTGGTGGAAATGATACTCAGAAGAGCCCCTCTCGTGAGTTGCAGAAACCTACCTCTTGTCACCAACAGGATTTATTTCAGGGTTCTGCCAGCAAAGTGACTTACATTCTTCCCCATCTCTTCCTTTCCAAGGGTGGCTATTGAGTTGCATAGGGTGGGCTTTGCTTGAGATCCTGGGGCTATGTGTCCATTCCCTTACCGGATAGAGTTCTTCCAGCCCACAGCACCTCCCATCTGCCTCCCACCCCCACCCACCAGCAGCTGACTTGGAGTTGGGCAGAAAGGCCGTTATCTCTCAATAGAGAGCTGTGCAGGGATGGAGGCAGCAGCTTATCAGGAGCCTGCAGTGATTCACAGTCCAAGTCCCAGATTCTCTGCTGAATAGTAATTTCCAGCAGTGGATTTGTGCTCAGTCTCTCCTCTCCCCAGAGGGTGCTGTCCTTTCTCAGAGATAGCAGTGAAGGGGAGATCCTATCCATGGGGATGGGGGCTTTGTGCCAGCCTTCTGGACAAGGCTGTCTGTTGGCAGGGGGTCTAGGGACCCCAGTGGGGCTTGCCATCCTTGTCAGTGATCCTGAGGAGAGTTCATCGATGCATGCCTTCCTTCTCCCAAAAGAGCAATGTGCTGCTCCCTTTCCCTTAGCGGTAATACACAAGGGACAAAAGCCTCCTTTAAGCAACAAGCCGCTGAGGTTGGAGCCAGTCAAGGAGGGTGGGGTACAGGGAGAAGCCAGGGACTGGGCAGAGTGCCCTTTGCACCATTTTGAAGCTGTTCAGTCTCTGTGCCTGACCCTGAAGACTCCAAAGGCTGACTCCAGGCTGGAAGGTACTGAGACACAAAGGGGCAGGGCAGAGCAATATCTGCACAGGTAAGTGGTTAGGAAAAACCTGGGGATAGAGCCATTTTCAGGTTTGATTGGAAGCAACACTCCAGCTGTGGTGCTCAGGGGAGGAGGCACGGAGAGTTCTATTGAGAGTCGTTCCCTCTGGGTCGGTATGGGGAAGGGGGTATGTTGTTAAAAGAGCTAAAACCCATGGAGACATTAGTGCCTCCACACCTCAGGATGCTCCTTAAAAGCAGGGAAGGAAAACTAGAAGGAAACTGTATCCTGGAGTGAAGGACAGAACAGGCCTCCTCCACACCACCCACATCTCAGAGCCCCCAGCCCTCCCCAAGCAGTTGATTTCTCACTCCTTGCCCTCTGTTGCCAGCGACAGGGATGCTTCCAAGAGCTTTCCTGGGCTTCCACACTCCGGGATCCCCTCATGAGTGCTGGGTGTCTAACCCATGGGTTGTCCTGCGCAAGACTCAACAGTCCCACTGCCCACCGTGCCTTCCCCCAGGGAGGTCCCAGTATGGCTCAGAAAAGCTGAAGGTGGAGTTCTGGGTCTTCAGGCAACACAGGTGGAGGAGCAATCATCCCAGGAACTCCTCTGGGGTCCCTCCCTCTCTTGTTGCCTTGGGGTCCGTGCTGCCAGTCAGAGAGGGTCTGTGTCCGTGTCGTGAATTCCAAGGTCCCAGGGCATGAAAGGCTGGACGTGCATCAAAAGGTCGAGGCCCTGGGGGTAAGACCCAGCCAGTCTAGGTGACCCAGAGCCGGGAGTTCTCAGGACGTCCGGTTCTCTTCAGCAGCACCTGGCTCAGTGTGTGCCCGCTTCGCGGAGCCTTCTCCGGCTTTAGGTTCCCCAAGGCTCCTCTTGCACGCTGGCGCGGGTGGCTGGGACGAAGGGCCAGGATGAGGGTTCGGGGGTTGGTAGCCAAGTTGGCGCGGATCCAGAACATCCTTGGAAAGTAGGATGGCGAGGCTGGGCACGTTCTTAAGTACACTGAGGCTGGCGACTGGCTCACCAGGCTTCTGAGCCAGTGTGGGTGCGGGTGGGAGGCTCTGCCACACCTCGCGCACGCTCCGGTAGCGCAGCCGCGTGACCTGATGCAGGCCAGCCAGGCGGCGCTTGAGGATCTCGGCGCACGTGACGGTCTTGGTGGTAGCCCGACCACAGCCGCTGAAGACGATGGCGCGCGTGGCTGGCTGCGCCATGCGGGCGCTGGCGAAGGCCAGCAGGTTCCGTATCTTGCTGCCCTCCTTCACTCGCATGTGCACGGCGCCCGGCGCCAAGTCGCCAAAGAGGCCAGAGTCTGGGCCGCCCTCCTCGGCCCCGCCCCCCACCGGAGCCTCCTCGGAGCGCACCTTACGGAAGTTCTCCATGCGCCGTCGTTGCCCGGGGTGCGGGGACTCGGGCTTTGCCCTGGGGTCGCTTCAGCCCTGAGGCTGCATTGCTGCCGGTCGTGCCGGGCTAGGGCCAGCAGGGGTAACGGTGCGGGAGCGGCGCGTACGCTGGCTGGCGCGCTGGGACGGCTCAATCCTCGTCTCCCACTTCCCTCCACTGGGCGCAGCTCTGCTCGGTGCTCTCGGTGCTCGGTGCTCCGCGCCTTTAGCGGAGGCCCGCCTTGGAGCCTGTAGGGCCCCGCCCCTAGTACCAGGCCCCGCCCCCAACCCAGCCCGGCCCGGTCCTCGGAGCCAGTCAAGGTCCTTACCTACCCGCGCGTGGGAGTGGCGCGCCGCGTGGGGCGCAATAGTAGTGTCGGGGGGTGGCTTGTCAGAAGTTCCCCTATAATATAATCGCCATTAGCTCTCACTGAGCCAACCCTCATAAACGGGCAAGCTAAATAAAAACTGCGTTTGCGGTGCAAACGCCGCTTCAAGCTGGGTCCCCGAGTCCTTCCGGGTTCCAACTGAAGACCACCGCTTGTCCCCTCCCAAGGAGAGATTTCCAAACGACATTCTGGGGCCTCTTTCCCCGACTCCTCAGGGGACACCCCCCATCTGGGGACACCGCCACATCCGTCCTTTCTGCTGCGGAGCCAGTATCCTAGTTTCAAGGACAGCCTGTGCACGGTCATCGGAATGCGGGAGGCGCTGGCTCCGGCTGCACTACTATGTCCGCGGCGCGGTTCTCTCTGGGCAGCCAGAGACCGAAGTCTCAGCCTCGCTGCACCGCGGAAGCTGGAGGCTCCCAGGCCGCCATATACCCCTGGGGTGTGGGGAGCGAGGCTTTGGGCCAGGCTATTCCCTGAGGCGAACGCGAAGAGAATAAGGAGACCCCTTCTCAAGGGGCGTTTAAACTCCCTCCACCCATGCCTGAACGTCCACTGTTAGAGCAGCCATGCTTTACGGTGAGCCGGGCATGGTTCCCTGCTAACGTGGATTCCCCCTTCTTCCCAGGTGGAATTCGTTGTCAGTTAGCCTTGGCCCCCTGAGACCCAGTGAGGTTCTTTTTCAAAAAGGAGACTAGATGAAGGCAGGATTTGAGAGAAGGGAAGAAGATAGAAGTTGAAGCCTCATGGTCATTATGAGTCGACTGGGTGCCCCTTTCCGGGAACTCCACAGGACCAAGAGTAGCCCTGATCTCCTGCCACAAGAGATAAGCAATGAAGAGGTAGGTGGGGTCGAAGGACCGCCGATGGGAGTGAGGGAGTTTGAGAAGGAGGAGCGGGACCTTCCCTAGAACTGCCCTTGGTCCTTGTCCTTTATCCTTCCACCCCTTCACGCCCACCGTGTCAGAAAGAGAGAGTGGGGCAAACCTGATACGGGGCCTTTACTACGGCCTGGCCTGGTGGGGAGGCGAGCGAGCGCCGGGAAACGCCGGAAATGCCTGGGGGCATGACAGGGCCTGGGGCAGCTGCGGTCCCCCCTCCCACTTCACAGCTGTTTTCGCCCCTTCAGCATCTTGCATCTCCTAGTTTTCGGGCCCTGTTCTGCTGACTGCATTACCTCCCCTCAGGAGTGGCTAGAACAGGTGGACCTTTGCATCGGTGTGTGAGTGACTGACCCACTCTCTGATCTCCTGCTCGCACGTTGGGATCAGGGGCCCTCCGGATAAAGTTCTGCTCCAAACCTGGACTTTCGCCCCGCCCCAGCTCCCGCAGGGCCCAGAGGGAACAGTCGGAATCACAGCAGCTTTGAGACACAGAAACTGCAGCGTATGGCGGGGCCTGGGAAACCTCAGACCCGGGCACTTGAGGGACTTAACGGACAGCAGTTTCGACTAGGCCTGAGAAAATGACCCGCAACGGCTGAAATCTAGTTAGAACGGGCTGATTAGAAAAGGCGAGCTCTCCATCCGCAGGGGTGTGCAAGCCAAGGCTGAACGTTCACTTGGAAGGGATGTGGGCAGGGGCCTACAGTTTGGAGCCAAGGGGCCTGCCAACTCCGCATTTGCGAAGGGCGAAGATGGGGTTGTTCTGCGACCTCCTGGGTGGGTCCTCGAAGGCACTGGCCCCCCAACCTCACTGCATTGTCGGCAGCTGTAGAAGACTCCGATTTACTTCGCTCGCGTCAGTGACGAAGAGCGCGGGAAAGGTCCGCATCCCTTCGCGTCAGTCCCCTCCTTTTCCCCCGCTCCCTCTGCAGCACTTAAAATGTAAATGTACGTGGTGATTAGCCGCCAGGTCGCTCATTACGGCCCAAGCCATTCATTACTGTGTCAGTGCGCATGGTGCAAGGCGGGCTGCGCGCTGCAGCGGGGCCGCGACCTGGCAGGGCTCGGGGGTGGGGGGAGGGTGGAAGGACTGGAGGAGGTTGGGTGGAGCTGTGAGGGTGGTGAAGTTGGCAGGAGGGAGCGGGGGGCAGAAGAGCGGCCTGGGCCGGTGATAAAACGGGGTGGGAGGTGTGGTCCTAGGGCACGTCAGGGAGAGGGGATGCAGAGGGAGCGAGGATGGAGGGACGGGGTCGGTGTGTGAGAGAAAAGAGGGATGAGGAACAGAGCGAAGGAAGAAAATGCCGGGAGGCGGGGGGAGGAATCGGGGTGGGGGAAGAGGGGCGGGGACGGTTGGAAGGGGAGTCAAGTAGAGGGCTCGGCTCTGGGAAGCGGGGTAAATAAATTGGAGCGTCTGTGGCGCACACGCCGCAAGGGATAGAAACGTAGTAACACAGTCAAGACTGTCAGAAGAGCCGGGCGCCAGCTACACACGCAGTGGAAACACAAGCCCTTTTAAAAAGGGGAAGGGACCTATTTAATTGTGTATTTATAAATGTAAATATACTTTTAAAACATCTGCAATAAAACAGCACACTGCATCTGTTACCTCTGAGGCCGCATCCAGTTTTGGTGGCCCTCTTGAAGAAAAGGCCTACTGAATAGGAATACAAAATTAAGCAATGAGACTTGGAAGAGCCCGCGTTAAGTGAAGAACTGTCCTTGAAGCCTGAGCTTCATTAGCTTCTTTTTGCTCCTGTGTGACCTTGGGCAATTAACTCTGTGCCTTGATTTTCACAGCGGTAAAATGGGACTAATGTAGGAACCTGCCACATAAAGTGGTTGTGAGATTGTCTTGCCAATGGGTTTCAGCCCCCGGCAAGTTCGGTAGGGATTCAATGTGACCAAAGAAAATGACAGCAAACGTTCTTTGGGGTGAAAGGGGTTATTACACGGCGTGTTCCCCCAGCGGTAGGTGGAGCACTAGTGTCTCTGCCTCTGCCCAGAGCACTGGGCCGAGCTCTCTATATTGCACAATAATAGCTTATTGCCTAAAGGTGTGGAAGCGGTAGCCTAGCAACAGGCCAGTTACATCATCAAGTGGTTTAAGTTCAGTGAGGATCCTGGCCATAGGAACCCCAACTTCCCCTAAGAGACACACATATACAGTCTAAGAACCTTGGCTAGTAAATTATCATGAAGTGCTGGCTAATATTATTTTTCATATATTATTTGTGATAAATTTTAAAAAAATTTAAAGGGAGATGAAGGGGAAAGAAAGCTGGTGAAAAGGAAAGGAAATGGGCAAAGCCTTGGCAGTCACAGTTTTCCTAATATGGTGAGGACTAGGGTCCTTTTGCCCTCAGAGGGGTGGTGGGGTGGCTAGGCGGAAGCCCAGGCCTAGCCAGTGCAGCACCAGCCCCTGCCCTGCAAAGGCACCTTTCCAGCAGTACATCCCACCTCTTGTGGACTCACTGCAAACCTGGAAGAAAAATCCCTAGTGCAGGGCAGGAAGAGGATAGGGAGCTCCTAAAGCTCCTGGTCGTGGCCTCTCTGAGCAGGGGCTTTGGAACATGCAAGAGAGTCAGGAACTGGAAAGTTAAAGGGCGCCAGAGGGAGCACCTACTAAGTGCCCAGCATTGGGCCAGGTACTCTTAGAGATTTATTTATTCCCTGATTTAATCTTCACAATCTTCCTTTCTATCGTTGTGGAAACTCAGGCACAGAGAGGCTAAGTAACGTGCCTAATGTACCACAGCTATTTGAACACAGGTGCTCTGACTCACTTTACTACCTTACCTGAGTATAAGAGAAAAACAAAAATGATTTGAATTGCCCATTGATTTGAGTTAGTTTTGGGGAGAGAGGGGGTTCCTATAGTGGGGAAGATGTTGGTTATCTATTGCTATATAAACAATTATCCCTAAACTCAGCAACTTGGAACAAAAATGTTCATTATTTTACACAGTTTCTGAGGGTTAGAAATCCAAGGGGTGGTTCTAGCTCAGGGCCTCTCAAGAGGTTACAGCCATGAGGTTGGCTGGGTCTCGAGGATCTTCTGCCAAGCTTACTCAACATGTTTGTTAATCAGAGGTCTCAGTTCCTTGTCACGTGAATCTGCCTCTCCATAGATCTACCCAGGACATAACAATTGGCTTTTCCCAGAGCAAGTGATCAAAGAGAGAGAGAGAACAAGCAGGAAACAGTGCTGTAACTCAGAGGAGAGGAAATCCCCGGGGCAAAAAACCTAGCTGAAACTGAAATCAGTCAAAGGGAGAGATAAAGTTTAAAACTCATTTATTGCTTACAAAGAAGCCATCTAGCATCTTTCTCTCCTGCCGCTGGCAGAAGCAAGTGAAATCCTCCTTCCAACATCTCAGGTTCAGATAAGACTTCCATTGCCCAGGTAATTGCCTATTGATATGGAGATGAGATGAACTACTTCTCTCTACCCCTTAGAAACACCTGTTGATATGGAGATGCACTAAATCCAGGCAAGAGATTCTGGAAATACTGCAGTTTTACTCACAGGCCACCCCTTCAGAAATCTCGCCTTACAATCTACTCATTCACCCTCTTCCTTAATGGTCCCTGGGCGGGAAAACTGGAGCATTGTAACCAGACTAATGACATACAATAGCAACAGCAGTAAAATCATGATAAATCTCAAACCGGAGGATTAAGCTAGGTTCAAAGTTCTATGCAGATTAAGTCCATAGTTGCCCATTCCACAGTCAGGCAGTAGCTGAAGAGGTAGAGGGTTCAGAGCAATCACCACGTGGCAGCTGCAGCCAGGGGGTGCATCCAGGCCACAAGGACTGTAGAAGAAAATATGTTAAGGGCAATAAGACACATGTTTTAATGACACTAGCATAGGTAAATCTTGTTCATCAGGTAGGATACATGCAAGAGAGTGGTCCTGTGATAGAACAGTGGCAGGAATGGGATCTCAGCCTGGTCTAGCATAACAGACTTTCACCCCCTCCCTGTGGAGTTACAGATGGGTCAATACATGGCGCTATGGAAGGTGCATGCACTGGCCATAAAGATAAAACAAAACTTCCCCATAAGATGTTCTTAGCTCCCAGATGTTTTGGGTACACTACTGTGATCTTTGGGAGCCGTTCTGCTGTTACTCCAGGAATATGCACGAGGCCAGCTTCCAGGCCTTTTCCCCAAGGTGCCAGGCAGGCCAGCCATTGCTGGTCCATGTGTTGAAATGTCCAAGGCCATGTCTATTCAACAGTGTCTCCAGGGTTTAATGCAGTGGGGCTGGCAGCAGGATGTTGCTCTGCTGGCCATATCCTGGCTTCAGTAACTCCTGTTTGGTTTGCACATACAGTTGTATAGGAGAAGCAGCAAGGTGTGCTAGCATATCCACAGGGCTCAAGGCTCCTTTTTGGCATTCTCACTCAACCGCCTTAGCCCTGTCCATAAGTGAACTGATGAGCCCCATAGACTATTGATGTCCCACTCAGGCCAGATTTCAATAAACTGTTGTACTTCTCTATCACATTTGCTCCGGTAGGGTTATATAGTACATGAAACTTCCACTTTATTCCTAATTGCTGTACCCATCCTTGTAATGCGTGTCCTGTAAAGTGGATGTCTTGATGGCTCTCAATCATCTGCGGCTGGCCATAGGCTGCAAAGAGATGCTCTTGGCCCCTCTTGGTGGTTTGCTGATCTGTACGATGTGCAGGAAAAGCAACCAATAGTCCAGTAACTGTGTCCACACAAGTCATGGCATACCAATATCCTTCTGCTATGGGCAGAGGCCCAATATAGCCTGTCTGTCACCTGACAAGGGGTATTGGCCCCCTTACTATTGTCCCATGTTGTTGCAGGTCTCAGTGTAAGTCCCTGCTAGAGCACACAAGGCACCCCTTCTGGGCTTGGCTGATTTCCTCAAAGGTCAATGGCAAGCCCCACTGCCGGGCTATAGCCCACTTTGCCTTTTCCTGTGCATGCAACAAATGCTAATGTAACTGTTGGGCCACATCAGAGGCAGGCTTTCCTTCTAGCCAGCACACGTGGGCCAATGTGTGTGCTTCATCATTCCTGGGGAGGCCAAAGGCAAATGGCCAGTCACATGATATATGGTAACAGTCTTAGTCTGACCAGAGGCCCATAGGTCTTGCCATAGCTCTTGCCCCCAAAGGGGCTGATGACCAACCATCCAGTTGGCATGGTACCATGTCAGTAGCCACAGGGTCAAGCACCAATAGACGGCCCAGTTGTCAGTGAAGACAACTATAGGGGAAGGCTCCTGGGTGATCACGAGCCATACAGCCCACAACTCAGCCCACTGACTGCCCTTCCCCTCTCCATCCTCCATCCATATCGTCTCAGTCTTAGGATGGAAAATCACACCCCTCCACTTCAGAGGCTGCCCACGACTGGAGCCATCTGTATACCAAGCACCTTCAGGTACAGGGGCTTTTCCCTCCTGATAAGGACTCTCGGCTACCAATGGCTCAAAAGCAAGTTCTTCCTGCTTTCCACTGGTATAGGTCATTGGCCCCAATAAGTGTTGGAGTTCTCCACTTATTGAGGGCTAGCAGAGAGGGTGCTACACAGCTGTAAATATGCACCCCATTTGGCCTGAGTAGGCATTTGTGCCACACCACTCCATGGCCTTTAGGTCCAGTCTTGCACCCACCCCGTAATGGGATAGGTGGTTATTACCTTGGTCGGAGCTGTTCTGGTGATGGGCTCTGTAGCCAGCAAGGAATGGTACACAGCAGCCGGTTGCTTCTCTAACAAGCTGTACTGGACTTCTGCTCCTTTCCATAGTGGGACCAGAATCCAAAAGGTTGGTGTGTTCATTCAAGCCACTGCCAAAGACCCCATCCATAACCATCTTTGGTTACATGAACATCTAGCTCACAGGGCCTTGATGAGTCCACCACACTCAAGGCCTATACGGCCTTGACTGCTCTCTTGGCAGCAGTAAAAGCAGTTGCACATGTCTCATGCTAGTCCCACCTGATGCCCTTTCGTATCAACTGGTATAAGGGCTTCATAATTTGTGCCAAGTGCGGGATAAACACTCTCAAGTAGCCCAAAAGACCTAAAAAATCTTGTAATCCTGCCACTGTGGTAAGGGTAGGGAAAACCTGGACCTTGTCTGTGACTGTTTCAGAAATATCTTTAGTTTTACCCAACCAGACAACACCCAAGAATTTTACAGACAAACTAGGTCACTTAACCTTGGTGCTGTTCACAGCCCATCCTTTCTCCTGTAGATGTTGCAGCAGTCTAGGAACTGCCCTTTCTAAATCTGCAAGAGAATCAGATGGGAACATAATATCATCAATGTAGTGATACAACCACACCGTTAGTGGTTTCTTCCATATGACCAAGTTCTGGGCTACAAGTCCAGGACAGATGGTGGGTCTGTGGAGGTATCCTTATGGAAGGACAGTGAATGCCCACTGCCGGCCTTCCCACGTGAAGGCAAACTGTTCTCGACTTTCCTGTGCTATGTCAATAGAGAAGAAAGGATTAGCAAGGTCTACAACATAATGATATGTGCCAGGTCATGACTGAGTGTGTCCAGAATAGCTACTATAGAGGGGACAGCAGCATGCAAAGGGCATCCAATTCAACTGACTTTATTCAATTCCTTGTAATCCATGGTCATACACCAGGAGCCATCTGACTTTGTCACTGGCCACACTGGGGAATTAAAAGGACTATGGATGGGCTTTATGATGCCCACCTTCTCTAACTCCTGTAGAGTTTCTCCAGTTTCCTTGTGCCCCCAGGCAATTTATACTGCTTAGTATTTGTCACCCGCTGAGGTACACTCAGAGCTACAGGTGGGCGCTTAGCAGGTCCCCTCAGAACTGCCTTAACCACACATACGCTCAGTCTGAACTCACCTGCAGTGGTCTGCAACCACAGCCCCTACAGTATATCTACTCCCAAAATATATTAAGGGATGGGATAAATGCACACAGTATACTCCTTTGAGGGTAAAAGCCATATCCCCAATGAGAGTTGTGCTTTCTTCACTCTAATTGCCTTACCCCCATAGCCATCTATCACAGCAGTGGTCCCGGGAAAACACCCAGGGTTGCCATGAATCAGAGAACTCTCAGCTCCTGTGCCCACCAGCTCCAGGACACATTGTACATTCACAGGGGACCAATGAATTGCTATTCTACATCTGGCCTCTGGTCCACACCACGTCCCCCAAGGTGGAGACTTGACCGCCCTCTCAGTCGAAACACGATGCCCAATCGTCCACCTGTGGGGTTGAGAGCCCAGGCGAATCCTGAGTAGTGTCCCCCAGAAAGTTTTCTTTTTTGGTATCATTATTCTACGATTACATGTGCAACATTATGGTTACTAGACTCCCCAAATCATCAAGTCGCTACCACATACCCCATTACAGTCACTGTCCATCAGCGTAGTGAGATGCTATAGAATCACTACTTGTCTTCTCTGAGTTGTACAGCCCTCCCCGTGGCCCCCCCCTACATTATGTCTGCTAATCGTAATGCCCCTTTTTCCCCCTTGTCCCTCCCTTCCCACCCATCCTCCCCAGCCCCTTTCCCTTTGGTAACTGTTAGTTCATTCTTGGGTTCTGTGAGTCTCCTGCTGTTCTGTTCCTTCAGTTTTTTTCTTTGTTCTTATACACCACATACGAGTGAAATCATTTGGTACTTGTCTTTTTCCACCGGCTTATTTCACTGAGCATAATACCCTCTAGCTCCATCCATACTGTTGAAAATGGAAGGATTTCTTTTCTTCTTATGGCTGAATAATATTCCATTGTGTATATGTACCACATCTTTATCCATTCATCTACTGATGGACACTTAGGTTGCTTCCATTTCTTGGCTATTGTAAATAGTGCTGTGATAGATATAGGGGTGCATATGTCTTTTTCAAACTGGGCTGCTGCATTCTTAGGGTAAATTCCTAGGGGTGGAATTCCTGGGTCAAATTGTATTTCTATTTTGAGTTTTTCGAGGAACCTCCATACTGCTTTCCACAATGGTTGAACTAATTTGCATTCCCACCAGCAGTGTAGGAGGCGTTCCCCTTTCTCCACATCCTTGCCAACATTTGTTGTTGTTTGTCTTTTGGATGTTGGCTATCCTCACTCGTGTGAGGTGATATCTCATTATGGTTTTAATTTGCATTTCTCTGACGACTAGTGATGTGGAGCATCTTTTCATGTGCCTGTTGGCCATCTGAATTTCTTCTTTGGAGAAGTGTCTGTTCAGATCCTCTGCCCATTTTTTAATTGGATTATTTGCTTTTTGTTTGTTGAGGTGTGTGAGTTCTTTATATATTTTGGATGTCAACCCCTTATCGGATATGTCATTTATGAATATATTCTCCCATACTGTAGGATGTCTTCTTGTTCTACTGATGGTGTCTTTTGCTGTACAGAAGCTTTTCAGCTTGATACAGTTCCACTTGTTCATTTTTGCTTTTGTTTCCCTTGCCCGGGGATATATGTTCATGAAGAAGTTGCTAATGTTTATGTCCAAGAGATTTTTGCCTATGTTTTCTTCTAAGAGTTTTATGGTTTCATGACTTACATTCAGGTATTTGTTCCATTTTGTATTTACTTTTGTGTATGCGGTTAGACAATGATCCTGTTTCATTCTCTCACATGTAGCTGTCCAGTTTTGCCAACACCAGCTGTTGAAGAGGCTGTCATTTCCCCATTGTATATCCAAGGCTCCTTTATCATATATTAATTGACCATATATGTTTGGGGTAATATCTGGACTCTATTCTGTTCCACTGGTGTGTGGATCTGTTCTTGTGCCAGTACCAAATTGTCTTGATTACTGTGGTTTTGTAGTAGAGCTTGAAATTGGGAAGCGAGATCCCCTCTGCTTTATTCTTCCTTCTCAGGATTGCTTTGGCTATTCAGGGTCTTTTGTGGTTCCATATGAATTTTAGAACTATTTGTTCCAGTTCATTGAAGAATGCTGTTGGTATTTTGATAGGGATTGCACTGAATTTGTAGATTGCTTTAGGTAGTATAGCCATTTTGACAATATTAATTCTTCCTAGCCAAGAACATGGGATGAATTTCCATTTATTAGTGTCCTCTTTAATTTCTCTTAGGAGTGTCTTGTAGTTTTCAGGGTATAGGGGTATAGGTCTTTCACTTCCTTGGTTAGGATTATTACTAGGTATTTTATTCTTTTTGATGCAATTGTGAATGGAATTGTTTTCCTGACTTCTCTTTCGTTAGCTCATTGTTAGTGTATAGGAAAGCAACAGATTTCTGTGTGTTAATTTTGTATCCTGCAACTTTGCTGAATTCAGATATTAGTTCGAGTAGTTTTGGAGTGGAGTCTTTAGGGTTTTTTATGTACAATATCATGTCATCTGCAAATAGTGACAATTTGACTTCTTCTTTACCAATCTGGATGCCTTGTATGTCTTTGTTTTGTCTGATTGCTGTGGCTAGAACCTCCAGTACTATGTTGAATAACAGTGGAGAGAGGGGGCATCCCTGTCTTGTTCCCGATCTTAGATGAAAAGCTTTCAGCGTCTCGCCGTTAAGTATGATATTAGCTCTGGGTTTGTCATATATAGCCTTTATGATGTTGAGGTACTTGCCGTCTATACCCATTTTGTTGAGAGTTTTAATCAGGAATGGATGCTGAATTTTGTCAAATGCTTTTTCAGCATCTATGGAGATGATCATGTGGTTTTTGTTTTTCTTTTTGTTGATGTGGTGGATGATGTTGATGGATTTTCGAATGTTGTACCATCCTTGCATTTCTGGGATGAATCCCACTTGATCATGGTGTATGATCCTCTTGATGTATTTTTGAATTCGGTTTGCTAATATTTTGTTGAGTATTTTTGCATCTACGTTCATCAGGATATTGGTCTGTAATTTTCTTTTTTGGTGAGGTCTTTGCCCGGTTTTGGTATTAGAGTGATGCTGGCTTCATAGAATGAGTTTGGAAGTATTCCCTCCTCTTCTATTTTTGGAAAACTTTAAGGAGAATGTGTGTTATTTCTTCTCTATATGTCTGGTAGAATTCAGAGGTGAATCCATCTGGTCCGGGGGTTTTGTTCTTGGGTAGTTTTTTGATTACTGATTCAATTTCATTGTTGGTGATTGGTCTGTTTAGTTTTTCTGTTTCTTGCTTGGTCAGTCTTGGAAGGTTGTATTTTTCTAAGAAGTTGTCCATTTCTTCTATGTTTTCCAGCTTGTTAGCATATAGATTCTCATAATATTCTCTTATTATTCTTTGTATTTCTGTGGGGTCCGTCGTGATTTTCCTTTCTCATTTCTGATTGTGTTTATGTGTGTAGATTCTCTTTTTCTCTTAATGAGTCTGGCTAGGGGTTTATCTATTTTGTTTATTTTTTCAAAGAACCAGCTCTTGGTTTTATTGATTTTTTCTATTGTTTTATTCTTCTCAATTTTATTTATTTCTTCTCTGATCTTTATTATGTTCGTCCTTCTGGTGACCTTGGGTCTCATTTGTTCTTCTTTTTCCAATTTCAGTAATTGTGTCTTCAGACTTCATTTGGGAATGTTCTTTCTTTAAATAGGCCTGGATTGCAATATACTTTCCTCTTAGAACTGCCTTTGCTGCGTCCCACAGAAATTGTGGCTTTGTGTTGTTGTTGTCATTAGTCTCCATATAGTCTTTGATTTCTGTTTTGATTTGGTCGTTAACCCATTGATTAATTAGGAGAATGTTATTAAGTCTCCATGTATTTGTGAGCATTTTTGTTTTCTTTCTAAAATTTATTTCTAGTTTTATACCTTTGTGATCTGAGAAGTTGGTTGGTAGAATTTCAATATTTTTGACTTTACTGAGGTTCTTTTTGTGGCCTAGTATGTGGTCTATTCTGGAAAATGTTCCATGTGCACTTGAGAAGAATGTGTATCCTGCTGCTTTTGGGTGCAGAGTTGTGTAGATATCTGTTAGGTCCATCTGTTTTAGTTTGTTTTTCAGTGCCTCTGTGTCTTTACTTATTCTCTGTCTGGTTGATCTGTCCTTTGGAGTGAGTGGTGTGTTGAAGTCTCCTAAAATGAATGCATTGCTGTCTATTTCCTCCTTTAATTCTGTTAGTATTTGTTTCACATATGCTGGCACTCCTATGTTGGGTGCATATATATTCATAATGGTTATATCTTCTTGTTGGAATGACCCCTTTATCATTATATAATGTCCTTCTTTATCTCTTGCTACTTTCTTCGTTTTGAAGTCTATTTTGTCTGATACAAGTACTGCAACACCTGCTTTTTTCTCCTTGTTGTTTGCATGAAATATCTTTTTCCATCCCTTCACTTTTAGTCTGTGTATGTCTTTGGGTTTAAAGTGAGTCTCTTGAAGGCAGCATATAGATGGGTCTTGTTTTTTTATCCATTCAGTGACTCTATGTCTTTTGACTGGTGCATTCAGTCCATTTACATTTTGGGTGATTATGGATAGGTATGTACTTATTGGCATTGGAGGCTTCAGATTCGTGGTTACCAAAGGTTCAAGGTTAACGTCCCTACTATCTAAAAGTCTAATAACTAACTTAATATGCTATTACAAACACAATCTAAAGGTTCTTTTTTGTTTGTTTGTTTGTTTCCTTCCTCCTTTTTCTTTCTATTCCATTCTTTATATATTAAGTATCATATTCTGTACTGTTTTTCTATCCCTTGATTGACTTTGGTAATAGTTAATTTAATTTTGCATTTTCTTAGTAATCAGCTGTTCTATTTTCTTTTCTGTGGTTTTATTACCTCTGGTGACAGCTATTAATCTGTAGGAACACTTCCATCTATAGCAGTCCCTCCAAAATACACTGTAGAGATGGTTTGTGGGAGGCAAATTCTCTCAGCTTTTGCTTATCTGGGAATTGTTTAATCCCTCCTTCAAATTTAAGTGATAATCTTGCCAGATAAAGTAATCTTGGTTCAAGGCCCTTCTGCTTCATTGCATTAAATACATCATGCCACTCCCTTCTTGCCTGTAAGGTTTCTGCTGAGAAGTCTGATGATAGCCTGATGGGTTTTCCTTTGTATGTGATCCTATTTCTCTCTCTGGCTGCTTTTAATAGTCTGTCCTTATCCTTGATTTTTGCCATTTTAATTACTATATGTCTTGCTGTTGTCTTCCTTAGGTCCCTTGTGTTGGGAGATCTGCACACCTCCATGGCCTGAGAGACTATCTCCTTCCCCAGATTGGGGAAGTTTTCAGCAATCACCTCCTCAAAGACGCTTTCTATCCTTTTTTCTCTCTCTTCTTCCTCTGGTACCCCTATAATGCGAATATTGTTCTGTTTGGATTGGTCACACAGTTCTCTCAATATTCTTTCATTCTTAGAGATCCTTTTTTCTCTCTGTGCCTCTTTGTATAACTCTTCTCTAGTCCCTATTTCATTTATTGTCTCCTCCACCGTATCCAATCTGCTTTTAATACCGTCCATTGTGTTCTTCAATGATTGTATCTCTGACTGGAATTCATTCCTGAGTTCTTGAATATCTTTCCATACCTCCATGAGCATGTTAATGATTTTTATTTTGAACTCCCTTTCAGGGAGAGTCATAAGGTCCATATCATTTAAATCTTTCTCTGGAGTTGTGTTCATAATTTTACTCTGGACCAGGTTCCTTTGGCATTTCATATTTGTGTATGGCGCCCTCTAGTCTCTGGAGCTGCTCAGCCCCTGAAGCAGTGCGGGGATTGTAGGGGAGTGGTATTGGTGCCTCCGGGGAGGAAAGGGCTGTTTGCTGGTTCCTGGCTGCTATGCCTGTCTCCACTGCCTGAACCAGTGGGCTGAGCACACAGGTATAAGCCTCTGTGCTTTGTGTTTTTAGTTGCTGTAGACAGATCTTCACTCTGGCTGGCCTAACACCAGGGAAGGATTTCTCGGTTTGCAAGCCCGTTGGGGCTGGCCAGAAAAAAGGCACAGTAGTCTGCCTGTCACTGAAGGGGTTCTTGGAGCTGTGTAGGCAGCCAGGGAGCTGGAGCACCTGAAGATCGTGAAAGCTCCGAACCTGCTGGGCAGAGTGCACCCGGACAATTTTGTCTGCCTGTCCTTTCTCCTGAGCAGTAAGCTCTGTGCAATCCTTGCCCCTTTAGCAGCCCTCTTGCTAAGGGCTTCTTTGTTAGGAAGTCTCTCAGACTGCCTGCCTTTCTTTTGTCCCTGAGCAGCTGGGTATGGATCCCTGCTTTCACAAGCAGCTGGATTCTTAGTCTCTCCAGGAATTCTGCCTGTCTTAGCTTTCCAACCCCCTAATTACAAGAGTATCATGCAAGCACCATGTAATGTAGGTTTGTGCTCCCAGAGCAGATCTCCAGAGTTAGGTATTCAGCAGTCCCACATCTCCACTCCCTCCCTGCCCGGTTCCTGTTCCTCCTGCCTGTGAGCTGGGGTGGGGGAAGGGCTTGGATCCCGCAGGACCACAGCTTTAGTATGTTTCCCTTTTTTGTGAGGGCTGCTCTTGTCTCCAGGTGTATGCAGTTTGTTGCTGTCCTCTTTCCCGTTGCCCTTTCAAGAGTAGTTGTGGTAGCTTTGTTTTCATATTATATGAGGTTTTAGGAGGAAGCCTCTGTCTCACCTCTCACGCCGCCATCTTTAATCCAATCTCCAGTCCATGAAATTTAAAGCTTTCACTTAATGGTCGGAGTCCAGCTCCAGCTGGGGTGAGGTATAGAAGGGGAGTGAGACAGCGTCAGCGAATGAGAAGACACCCACACTGACTAAGGTGCAAGCATCTCCTTGCTCCTAGTGTTCTTATCACTTAGGGAATTACAAGGGTTTTAGGAGGTCTGTGCCGACAACTGGGGGCAGACACCAATATATGTGTTTTCTGTAATCTCACAGGTAGCAAGCTGAACGTGGGAGGCAGTAGGTGAGGCAGAACGTGAGCCTCAGTGAGAGGGCGAAGGTCTGGAGCCATGGCCACCAGAGCACTTGAATCCCCACTGTTGGTGACTGGCTGAGGAGGAGTCGAGGAGAAGGGTCAGCAAATGGCAGTATCTGAAGGTTATTTACTTCTGGATGTTACTTGTAGCTGTCAGGACTGAAAGATAAATGTCTAGTTATTAACTCATTGTCTTCAAGGTGCTGGCCCCTTTTTCCTTCTCACCAGCCTCCCTACCTCATTAACACTGCTTCCTTTCTCAGAGTAGATTGGAAACAGTGATTCATTTAGTCTTGGTTTCATTCACAGCTGAACTTCCCTCATGATCATCAGTTGGTTTCAAATAAGTGGGGCTCCATCCTATTCCCAGCCCCCTCGTGGGCACTGCCCAGTTAGGTACTCACCATTATTGCTTGGAAGAGTGAGATGCAACAGGGAACTGAGAAGGATATGTCCCGCTGAGGATGAGACCCAGGAGCAAATAGGATAGGGGGTGGGGTTCATAGGCCAAATGTTCCAGTGGTGTCAGGAAAAGCCCTGTTACTTATGGAGTCAGATGACTTCACTGATGAATCATACCACACATTTAAGGAAAAAATTGTATCAATTCTACCCAAACTCTTGCAGACAATTGAAGGGATGGGAATACTTTGTAGGTCATTCTATGAGGTTAATGTTAATTCTTAATACATAGTAAACAATAAAAAAGAAAACAAAGACATTATAAGAAAGCTACAGACTAATATCATCATGCAAGGGTTGTAAAAATTCTTAACAAACTTTCAGCAAATTATTTCCAACAATATATAAACACAATGATATATTATTGCCAGGAATATAATATACTTATTCCAGGAATGCAAAGTTGGTTTAAAATGTGAAAATCTATCTATGTAATTCACCATGTTAACAAACTAAAAACAAGAAAACACACACATACACACAAAACTAAACCAAAAACCAAACTTTATTTTCATCTCAGTAGACCAAGAGAAAGCATTTGCCAAATTCAATAACTATTTATGATAAAATCTCTCCATTAACTAGGAACAGAAGGAAACTTCTTCAACCTGATAAATGTGTTTATAAAAAACCTCTTCTGTTCTCCTTTCCTTTGTAGTCAAGTAGCATCCAGACCAACGGATAGAGTGGACCTAGAAGAAGCCTTTGTGTCAGAAACACTTGAGTTTTCCCACTGCTGTGAACATGCTCATGTTAAATAGCCTCTCTGAGCCAGCATGTTCTCATTTGTAACACAGAGATAATAAACAAGTTATGCCTTGTTACTGCCCAGCACTGCTTGCACACATTACAATTAGTTCCCTTCTGACTGATGTGCGAGTGTGTGTGTGTGTGTGTGTGTGTGTGGTGGGGGGGGGGGTGCAATCTTGCTAGAAGGGGAACTTCTCATCAGAGGCGGCCTGCTAACCAGGGGCTCCTCTTAAGCCAGATGGACATTCTCACTCTCTCAGCCTCCCAAAGACAGAATGATCTTTCTATATTTGATTGTTTCATAGAATTATGTAAATAGCACGAGGGACATACTAATCCTATAGGTGTATTCTGATCTTGCAAATGGAAGTGAAAGTGTCATTTCGCTTTTAGCCAGGCGTAACGTCCTTCTGCTTCCCAGGCTGGTCATTCTGCTCCATGTGGATGAAGACCTCTGTAGACAAAGAGGCAGGGAAAAATTTGGGGGAAGACCTCTCCATCTGTAAGGAAGAAGGGAGAATCTAATTCCATAGCAATATATCCATCACTTAGGGAGGAAGTCATGGTTGATGTTCAGAGTGTATGATATTTGGCACAAAGGAGAGAAACTCTTAATGTCAAGGAGCCCAAGCTTCACTCTATTTTATTTCCTGGTGTAACTGAATGTAGTTTCGATGTGAATTAACGGTAGCTTTTGCAGAGTCTTAAATTTAGTCAATAGAACCTAACTTAGTCTTCACCATGAGGATAGCCAGCTTTATCTTGATTTTTACTTGGTGCCAGAGGTGAGGGGGTGGCCTGAGGGTGGGCGAGAGCTTGGGGAGACAGCAATGGCCGGAGTGTTTTCCATGAAGTTTCAGAGCCAGAAACAGATGTTCCAGGTGGCTGGTTAGCCAATGGCACAGTGTGAAGAACGTTATAATAGATACCCGCCAAAGCATTCTTAGCTTCCCTCGGCTCTCAGTACTTCTTGCGTGCCTTAAAACGGAGAGGAACCCAGCCTCTGCCTAGTGCCTATTTCCTGGGCTCATGGCTCTCGGCCCGGCGCTCCTTTGGCGCGGGCGGGGCCGGACTGTCTGCGTCTTCTCTGGTTTAGGCTCCTTCTCCTGCTGCAGAGCAGCAGCGTGACGCCGCAGAGAGGAGCTGGTGTCTTCGGCAGCCCCCATGGAGAAGCCTGTACAATGTGCACAGGAGCTGAAAGGATCGAGTTATTTCCCGTCGCCCCACTCCCACGGTGGTTTCAAAAGGGGTGGGTGGCAGAGACGGGAAACTGGCACCCAGCGACTCCAGCACCAGGAAGGAGAGCGGGTGTTGCTCTCCCAGGACTTACTCGGGTATCTCCTAGGATCTGAGACTGGGACTCTCACTGAGATGGATTCCCAGGTTAAAAAAAAAAAACCGTGCTGGAAAGGAATTGAATCTGGCCATGTCCCCTCCCTGCCACCTGCTAAGTTTTAAGTGTGATGCTTTGGGCTCAGGCTGAATCATGGGACTGTAGTGATTTTGGGCCCTAGAGACCTTCCCCTGTAACCTCTTCCTTTCGTAGAGGAGGAATTGAGGAAGCACGGTGTTAAATGAATTTCCTAGGGTCAGTTCTGAGCCTGGGGCTGGAGCTCCTTTCTACTCTGTCCTCAGTGCCCCCTAAGTGTCCGCCCCACTTCTCTTGCACCGGCACAAAGGGTGTGTTTTCTCATGTTCTCGTTGGAGATGCTCATACCAGACCCAAACCCCTGCGCCCCCACCAAGCCTTCCTGTAATTCGGTGCACATTTCCTCTAAACAAGTACACAACAGGGTATGGAATCAAGACATAACCTATGTTCAGAGGTTACTGACTCTGAGAAGGCATAACCTGAAAACTGTCAGTAGTTTAGAGAAAACACTATTCAAACTTCAGAGGCAGATGCTCTCCAGGTAACAAAACCACTTTTCTTATTTTGACAACTTCCAGGGTATTCATTTTGTGCCATTCATTCTGGCCAATGCTTCATGACCTTTTCTCCATCTCTTTGTCCTCCTCTACCCATCCTATGGCCTCCGTACACGTGAGGCAAATTTCTATAATTTACCAACATTTTTCTTTCAAATGTAGAATTTGATTTGTATAGGAAAAGAATCCCCCAAGGAAGTTGGCAAGCTACCAGCTGCCTCTCAGTCCACGCTCTGCTGCCTAGGCTCCGTGGAAAACTGTCCCCCTATTACTCCCCTTGTAAGAGGGGCTGAGGTCCAACCGAGTGACCCCCTGGCTGGTGGAGTTCCCATGCGAGGGAGGAGGCTTGTGCGGTCTGACCCTCCCACTAGAGTCAAGGAGAGGGCACCAGGCTTTCTTATCAGCTCTCTCAGCTGGATGGAGGGGGAGAGTGAGACGTGAGGCTTAAAGGCTGTCAGCAATCAAGCATCAAAAAGTGGAGCCAGACACTTTATTTTAGGCTTATTTTGGATTTAAGAACAAATATTCCAAATATGGGAAAATTTTATCATGCTGGACAAGAGTTACCTATCCTTGATCAATAACCATGTTCAGAGGTTTGGAAGTCCTGGAGTATCAACCCCAGCAGTACACAGCCCACCTTACTTCCTCAGATACCCCAGATAAATTAAGTCACTTTCTCATTTAGCTGTGAAGCTTCAAGTTATGACTCTGAAAACATGAAATGATTAAAATAGTCTTTATCATTTACTTCACAATTATTTCCTCATTCAAAGTCTCAATTTCCTACTCTTAATGAAATTCAAATGCAGATCAATATACTGCTAATTTCCAAGTTGACATGTCCAGTCCCTACCTCTTACCTGAGATCCAGCCATAAATGTCCAGGAAATGCTTTCTTGACGCTTCTATGTGCATGGCTAGATGGCATCTCAGATTTAACAGGTTTCCAATACAGCTATGGATTTGCCCTCCACACCTGACCTTCTCCTAGCTTTGTCATCTCAGTGAATGGCACCACCGTCTTCCCTGTTGTGTTAGCCCAAATTCTAGAGGTCGTCCTCAATTGCTATCTGGCGCTCACCCTCCACAAGTCTTGTGGGTAAAGTTACAAAAGCATAACCCCAAACCGACCTCTTTTTCCCTCTTCATTCCCCCAGCCATTCTCCTATCTTCACACTGTGGGGGCCCATGACAGCCCCTGCCTTTGTCTCAAGCCCCTGCCATGGGTTTACCTGTGTCTCCCAAAAGATATGTCACAGTCCTAACCCCTGGGAATCCTGAATGTGACCTATTTAGAAATAGGTTTTTGCAGGTGCAGTCACGTTAAGGTAACATCAGTAGGGTGAGCCCTGACGGGATCTGACTGCGCCCTTGAAAAGAGGAGAGACACAGACACACTCAGGGAAGACAGCCTGCGAGGACGGAGGAGGAGACAGGCATGATGCAGCCACCAGCCGGGAATGCCTGGGGCCACCAGAGTGGAAGGGGGGCAGGCAAGGGTTCTTCCCTAGAGCCCTCAGAAGGAGTGCGGCCCTGTCAACCTTCGGTTTTGGCTTTCTGGTCTCCAGAACAGTGAGACAATACATTTGTGTTGTTTGAAGCCCCCGAGTTTGGATACCCCGAGCCACGGCGGCTTTAGGAAGCTAATACAGGCCCTATAATCACTTTTTCACATAATGGCCAGAGGGACCTTTTGAAATCTAATTCAGACTGTGCCCTCCTTCTGCAGAGAAACCTCTATGTATTTTCCTTGAATTTAGGATAAAATTCAAACTCTGCACAAGGGCCAGCGAGGTGTCACGCATCTGGCCCAGGATCTCTGCTATCATCCTTTACCCCTTCCACTTTGTTCCTTATGTTTGCATGAGCGGCCTGGTTGCATCTGGAATGTGACTTGCTGACATGGGTCTTTTCACTTGCTGGTCCTGTGGCCCCAGAGAAACTCTGCCTCATAGGGTTACCATCGCTTAAGCACAAGTGGGGGTCCCCTGCTCATAAAGGATTAGCAGGATGAGCTTTTCAGACTGGTTTAGAATGTGATTGTAACCGTAAATCTGGTGGGGGATTAGACAGAAAGGCCTGCAGGGGAGATGTCTAGGGAGGGCAGGCCCTTGCGAGATGCCAGCGGGGCTGGCTTCATGGACGAGGCACCGGTGCAGTCACACCGGGCTGGGTGCTCTGCATTGCCGTCTTGGAAATTCTTAATTTCATCTGCGTTTGTGTTTTGTAAGTGACGTTCAACGGGGCAGCACAGCAGGTGTGTGGGCCTCCCACTGCCTCCCGGGGACATGCTCACAGTTGCCCGCATCCTGCCTCATGGAGCCTGGATCCTGCCCAGCTCTCTCTCCCCAGGTGCCCTCGGGATCCCTGCCGCCCTCTGTCCTGAGGTGTTGGCTGGGGGAGACCCACATTCCCACGTCCTGCTGCCCTCCACCCTGGAGAAGCCCTTCGGCACCTCAAACTGGGCCAGGCAGTGGCCAGCCAGGTGGGGTCACCCATTCCATGTGGTGGGGGGGGTGGGTCCGAGGGAAGGGGAGGCTCATTTCCCCACCCCACTGGGACTCTGCATTTTCATTTTGCATGGGGTTCTGCAAACTCTGGAGCTGGCCCTGCATGCCAGCAACCTGGGGCAGCCAAGCAACAGCAGAGAGAAGGCAGAGCAGCAGATGAACTGTTCCTACTTAGTTATTTAATCGCTGGTTTGCTCTGATGTGAGGCGATGAAAATTTCCTTTAAGGAACTTTACACAGTACTGATTTCTTGACTTCACTCCCATCATCTGTCTGTCCTGAAATGTCTTCTAGCCTCTCTGATTCCCCAATTTCTTATTTTTGAAGGCTTGAATCCAGGCTCATCTCTCCCACAAGACTTCTGGTCCACTCCCAGGATATGGCTCTTTCTCCTCACTGACTCCAGGCTGCATCTCTCCCAGTACTATTTGAGAATTAAATATAGATTTCTTATTGTACCTCCATGGTTCAGTTCATCATTGCCACTGAACTTTTTTTCTTGCGTTTATGTGTTGTTCACCTCACTCTGCTGTTGGCGCAGTCTCCGAGGTGGGAGGTATTTGTTGATTGGATGACACATTCAGGGTGTTGCGGCCTTTTTGGAAACTAAGGGAAGGTTTAAGGGCACGCTTCCTTTAGAAGGAAGTTACTGACTGGTAGAACTCAAACTTCCAACCAAAGTGATTTTGGGAAGAAGTAATGATAAATTAGAAACTGACAACTAGAAAAGGAGTATGTCCTCTAGAAGGTAGTGGTTTCTATAGCAGGGGGTTCCTTTTGTTTCAGCCCTATTTTTAGCAATCACAAGATGATTAAACATAATTCACATGAGCATGTGTCACCTTTCAGACCCACAAATTATCTTTTGTAACCCAACCGTGAGGGTGAGTAACATTCTGGGAACCCAGGCAATACTGCCGCAGCCCTTGGTCCACCCACCCTGGTGCCAAATGGATTCGGGCTGTGCTTTGCCTCCTCTTGGCTGGATTTCCCTCTGACTTGGGTGGTTTTCTCTGTCTCTTGAGCTACCACAGCTCCCACTGCTGGGGCCACCGCAGGGGACCCCCCATTCTGTGCAGATGCAGGACTCAGAGGGCTTCATTTCACCAAAAGATGCTTCTGTTCTGCCTTTTTCCCAATGGCCAAGGTGAACATGTGGGCCATTAGCTCCCTTTTCTGTGGAATTTCATATCATGCTTTAAAGCTCACGAATGAGGCCATTGGTGTTTTCCACGGGTGCTGGCGCCCAGCTGTGTCCTTGTCTTCCTGCCTGGGTGGGAAAGATGGCCATGGGGGTGCTTTCCCCCTGGGGCTTCCAAGCAGCGTAAAGCAGAGGCTTTGGGTTGTATGAAAAGGTTTCTTTTCTTTCTTAAAACATTCACAGAATCTCATGCCAGAAAACAAACAAGAAGACTCTATTAGTCACCGAGCAGTGAAAGAAGAGAGCCACCCACTTCTCCAGGGCTTCCTTTCAAAGTGACCCCCGTGACCCTGGTGGATTCATGGACCCAATTAGAAATAATACCAATGACACAGTGGGATGTGTAACTTTATCCCTAGATGACACTTTGGAACACCCCTGGAGATCTTCCGCTGCCTCAGACCCGCAGCACCTCCACGCTTGATCAGATGCTCGCCCCTCCCGAAAGGGGCTCAGACGTGTCTGCCACCATGTTGCCGCTGTCCGTGTGGGTCTGCTTGGGTTCCCCCAGACCCACCTGAGAGGCTGCTGCTCTACTCGGGTATGTGTGGTGGTCGAGCTCAGTCACACCCTGCAAACCCCTAAGCTCTTGTCCTGGACATAGTCCCCTGTGGGGTTGAGGCTAGTCTGACACCTTGCAGCTCATTTCCTGGCAGAGGCCACCTCCCATGAGGAAAGGGAAGAGATGGAAAACAGCTCTCAGGGGTCTGCTCTGGGCCAGGTACTGTGCTAAGGGGAATCTTACTCCTGTGTAATCTTGCTTCATCATGTAAGTAACCCTGTGAGGCAGAGAGACGATCGTTTCATTTATAAAAGAGAAATGGTCAGAAAGATGAAAACCTATTGAAGGTTGAATTGCATTCCGGCGGGCTGCCCCAGCCAAGGTGCCCAGTTACATCTTGTTGATTAACCGCTGCCCCCACGAGACCCCTCCAGCTGGCCAGTTTCTAGATGAGATTGTGGCAGGCGAATTATTTAGAAAAACAATAGAGGCGACCTGCACACAACCACATTAAGTCTCTGTTAATTAACAACTGAAAACAGTTAGAGAACTGTTCATATAAGAGTCCAGGTTTATTTCAAGAATTATTCAACTACGGGCGTAGTCTCAGCCCCAGAACACAAATTCTCAGCATTTGGAACATGGGCATCAGACTCGGTCGACACAAACTCCAACTGAAAACACAATAGTGTTCAAGTTTCCACTTCAGTTCCTGGCTCTTTTTCCCTCTGGAAAGAGCTTCCAAAACATACAGTATTTTGGACATATATTTTCACTGTGGGCCTAGTTTCTCTGCTGTTGAGGAATAACCATGGCAGTAGCTAATGTTTACATGGCCTTTATGATGTGCCAGGCACTGCCTTAATTGCTTTACATGTATTCACTCACTCAATCGTCACAACATCCCTGTGAGCTGGGTACCATTACTATGACGACCTTACAAGTACGGAAATTGAGGCCCAGAGAGGTTAAGAACTCTCCCAAGGTAGATGGTGGTACCAAGGCCTGCAGCTAGACAATCTAGGTCTGGAGTACCCTCAGTCCCCGGATTATTAGACACATGGTGGATGGTTGGGCTGTAACTGGTATTACAGCATGCCAAAGAAGAGCAAGTGTGCCATTATTTAAAAATAATAGTTTATTGACACTGACTATATACCAGGCTCTATGGTAACTTTTTAGATGTATTTAATATTCTGCACAATCTCAGACCTTTCTGACTACAAAGCCTGTAATTTTGACCACTACCCTCCATGACATAGTGTGGGCTCCAAGTGGCTTTACTTTGAGTTTCGTAGCTATCTGTAAGGCTCATTACTTCTACGTGGGTTTGTTTAATATTTGCATTAGGTGCAGTTTATGGTCAATAACAGAAAAGCAGTATGAACACGTCTAACCACATGAGATGAAATGATTTCATTTGCTTTGAGCACTTATAAAATCCACAGTGAGAAGGGGTTTCAGAGATGGTCTATCAGGAAAAAAAGCCTCTCTTGCTGAACTAGTATGCATTCTTTGCTCTTATTACAAATTACAGAATCTACCATATTTCCTTTTTGGCCAAAATTACCAGAAAGCTCATAGTGAATTTGAATGCTCACTGAAAGTAAGTGTATTAACTTAGGTTTTTGGTATATTGATTTTTCTCCTTTCAGATGCTTTCTGTTCCTGTCTTAATAGTATTATATCTGTGTCTCATTATCTGCAACCCTGGCTTGGATACACTTTAAGCAGAGAAGATGCACTTTACTGCTGCTGCAGCCCCAGTGGGGAGGGCCCTACTACCCTGAAGAAGAAGAGGGAGTGGCCATAATGAGTGGGCAGCTCCAGGCCTGGAGCTCCAAGGCCCTCTTGCCCAGCTGCTCTTATCCTGATACCCACACTGCTTCTGATTTTTTTTTTTTGCAATAATTATGTTGCAAATATTATGTTGGTTTCAGATGCACAACAAAGTGACTTGATAATTGTATACATCACTAGATGCTCGTCACAATAGGTACAGTTACCCCATTATTATACCAAGATATTACAATATTATTGGCTAAATTCTCTACTGTACTTCCATTCTCACGTCCAACTTATTTCACAATTTGTAGTTTGCATACACTGCTTCTGATTTTGATGAACAACTGAAACTTGATTTAATTGTAGCTGAAAACAATTAGGAGAAAACAATTTGCTGTTGTAAAACCAAGTAGGGGAAAACAGATCTTTTTTTCTGAGCTGTCCATAGCCTAGAGGGCCCAGCTTCCTTTGGTTGGAAGAGAAGGCGTTCCCTACTTCCTATGGCTCAACCCCACCCAGGGCTGGCAGCTCAATCCCTTGGACAGTCCAGCGTGTGTACATCCTAAGGGCCGACTTTGGAGTCATATAAACCTGGGAGAAAACCAGCTCTGCCTAAGAGCTGCCTTGGAAGGGGTGATTAACCTCTACAAGCCGCATAAGCTTATCTATAAAATGGGAATGCTAATAAACATCTACCCTCTGAGGGTATTGTAAAAATTTAGATTATGTTTGTAAAGCAGTCAATTAACACAGCAGATGGCACAGATGGCTCAAAAATATATAAACAATCAACAGAAATAGCTGCTGGTATTTTATTCCACTGTTAGAAGAAGGAAGCAAAAAATGCCTTTTCTAAATCTATGTTTCTCAACAGAAACAGCAGGTAACTCTAAGTCTCCCAGCCCCCAGCCAAGGGGGCCACCCAGTGTAATTTTCAGGCTTCAATCCCTAATGGAACACTGAAAAATAATTGGTTATATACTTAACTATAAAGGAAATCTCAACAAAACAAAAGAATTGGTATAATCAATAATATAAACTCTCCCCAAAGTATAACAAAATTTAAGAACAACTAAAAAGACATCCCCAAAAGTTCATGTGTTATATAAATAATTAAGAAAATTAAATGAATACTTCTAAATGGTTCCTAGTTCAGAGGAAATACCATAGTGAGAAATTTAAATATTTTAAGCTAAGTAACAAAACACTATCAAAAATTGTGGGATGTAGCTAAGGCAATCTATAGAGGCAAACTGTTGGCTTTAAACATATGTATGTATATATATATATAAAGTTTAATAAATCCATGACTTGAACTTAATAAGTAAGGAAAGGATTAATAGAGCAAACCCCAAAGAGATAAAGACAACTCTTCATGTGCCCTTCCATCTTTGTTTTATACTCAACACATACTTAAGAATTACCTGTTCTGTGCTGGACAACTTGCTGGGCAGCGGGGGCACAGAGCCTCCTTGGAACTTACTCTCTATGGGGGAAGTAGACACCCATCATATGACCCAAATCAGTGTATGTGGTACAGGAGACAGGCACTGTGACACGAGAGCACATGAGGGTATAACCAATGTAGGGGCACAGGTTTCCCCTCTTTCCCTTCTAGGTTCTTTGGCTGGTCTAATAATTAAATTAATGTTAGATTAACATGAGAAAACCAAGCAAAACTTTGATGACATGAACACCTCCTGTGTACCTGGGAGAGACCCAGGAAAACTGAGTAGCTCTTTGAAATGGCTAAAGCCATCACCTTAAATACCATCCTCAGTTAAAGACCAAAGATGTTACCGGTAGGAAGTCAGGTATGGGAGTTACCAGAAAAAGCACAGTAAACAAGGGCATACTTTGTTATGCAGATTTGAATCTCTGGCTTCTCCATCAGAGTTACTGAAGATCTGGTTATCTCCTCTTCCTGGAACAGCAAGATACCCTTACAAATGGAGATTTCCCCTGTACATGTAAATATCTCTTACAACAGGGTAATTTCTACCTGTTTTTCAGAGCTTCTCCAGTGTGCTGTTTCTTCAAAATAATCATTTTTATTTTGAAGATTATTTAGCATAAAATAATCCTTATGCCAAAGAGACATTTTTGGGGTAACAAATTCTGTTCTCCTGAACCTACTCAAAGATGTTAGGAAGATTCTGCTGGAAAATGAGGTCCAAGCGGAGATCAGGAGGCAGAATGGAGGGAGAAGTGTGCCGATAGGAAGGCAGATCATGGGGTATATACAGGGGCAGAGAAATGGCCAGTGCGGCTGAAGCACAGTGGACGGTGCAGGAGATGGGGCTACAGCATAGGAAGGAGCCCCACAGGATCTGATAAGCCATGTTTGCTTTCTAGAACAATGGGCAACTCTTATAGCGTTTTAGTCAAGGGCAGAATGGATGAGAAGAAGGCAGAATGACTGTAGGGGACTATTAAGAAGGTCAGTGTATGGTTCAGGTGAGACATGAGATGATGGTGGCTTCAGTTAAGATAACAGGGGCAGAGTTGGGGAGAAGTGGGTGGATTTGAGTGATATTTCCAAGAAACAATCTAAATGCATGCCCAAGAGTTGAGGGATATGGATTCAGATATTCTACTGGCTCACACCGAAAAGGATGATCTGAGAGGGCCTTCTCTGGCATGCAGTCTTTGGACGTGAACGTACTGGCTTATCTGGCAGAAAAGGATCCTGAAATGCTACCCATATATACTTGGGGTCAAAGGACAAGGCTGCTGACCCACTGGCCATATGATGTAAGCCATGCCTTTGGTCTGCACACCGTTGAGGATTGTTCTGCTGCTCTTTCTGTGGTGAACTGGCTGCTTTATCTGTTGCTGTGTTTGGTGTAATTTTCCTTTTTATAGAGATGCAATATACCCAGAGGCTCATTTGACATTATTAAACTTTTAGTAATAAGTCCCATATATAATACCCTACTTGTTGAAAACATTACTGTTTAGGATATCACTAAATTAGTTATATAAATGCAAGACTTACCTTGAAGTTGACAACAATGAGGAAACTTATAAAACACATGTGTTCTGTTAAGAGCCCAAATCTGAGTCATCATATGTTAATTTTGGAGGTCTGGGTAACTGGGAGCAGGGAATCTTAGTGGGTTAAATGCCCAATATGTTCACAAATAGGGCTTTCTGGGACAATGTGCCAGATGTTCACCAGAGTTGATTCCTTTTCTTCCAGATGGGCACACAGTTAGACTGTTCCCCAGGCCTCCCATGAGAAGGCCTCATGACTGAGTTATAGCCAAAGAAATGAAATGGAATTAATGTGGATAATTTCCAGGACTGGCCCAGAAAAATCTCCCATGTAGGAGCCTTGACTTTCCTTCCTTTATTCTGACTAGATGTTGGCTACTAGAATGATCTTGGGAGTCAGTACTGAAAATGGCAGAGGCTCTGTCAGCCTGGGGCTCTGAATGTCTACATGGAGCATACCCTACTTCCAGGTGTATTTTATGTAAGTGAGAAGCTTCCCTGATGTCAAACCACTGAGATTTGGGGGGTGTCTGTTACATAGCAGTTAGCTGTAGTACACTGCTGTGGACTGCATTGTGCCCCCCAAATCCACATATTGAAGGTCTAACACCTAATGGTCCGAGAAGTCACCTTTAGGAGGTAATTAGGATTAGATTAGGTCCTGAGGTTGAAGGTCTTCATGATGGGGTTAGTGGCCTTATAAGAAGAGAAAGAGGGAGAGGCTTCTCTCTCTACCATGTGAGCCCACCGCAGGAAGGTGGCTGTCTGCAAGCCAGGAAGCGGGCCTTCCTGGGAACTGCATCAGGTGACCAGGTGGGGCTTTGATCTTGGACTTTCGGCCTCCAGAACCTTGCGAAACGTCTGTTCTTTAAGCCGCCCATCCTGCGGTATTTTGTTACAGCAGCCAAGCAGACTAATATATGCACTAATTTTTTTGGCCAGCTAAGTGCAGGTGAACCAGGTAGTCATGTTCTGAGAATTGCTTTAAAAGATCCTTGTTTTTCCAAGCATCTGTTTTGATGTATCTGGGTATTCTCACCTCCCTGTTCTTCCAGGTTTCAGAGGTTCCATTTTCTCACTGTTCCCACCAAAATACCATCAAGAGCCAAGGAAGAGCGTTGTGCACCACCAGAGGGCCTGGGGATTTCCTGGGGCTGCCCCTGCCTGCACCTGTATGTGATGTCATGCTTTCCCTGAGGGTTCAGCTGGGGACTCTGGGAAGCTCTCCAACAAACTCTGCCCACTCTAGTCGGCCTGCTCTACTTCCGAGGCAAATGACTGCAAGGTTAGTGGGGAGCTGGGTGCAAGGGACTCTGAACTCTGACAATGTCCTGGGGGTAGGTTGACATTAGTTCCTGTGAGTGTGCCTGAGCTCTCAGGCCCTAAAGAGGCCAAGAGGCAGCTGAGTGGGTGGGCTGTGTCTTTTGTGTCTCTCAAACTGGGCAAGGAGGCTCTGTCCAGGGGCGTCAGCAGAGACTGAAAACCTCTGTGTTCATGGTCTGGACTGTGTGGATGAGAGAGAGGGCTTTACCTTTGAGACAGCTGCCATCAGGGTACATGAAGCCAGGAGCCAAGGAAGGATGGCAACATCCCTTCTAAGGATGGAGGAGGATGACGCAAAACAGAGCTGTTGGAGAACACAAGGCAATTTGAATTTTTTTTTAATTAATTTATTTTTTATTTTGGTATCGTTAATGTACAATCTCTTGAACAACATTATGGTTACTAGACCCCCCTATTATCAAGTCCCCCCACATACCCCATCACAGTCACTGTCCATCAGTGCAGTAAGATGCTATAGAATCATTACTTGTCTTCTCTGTAAATGGCAATTTGAATTAAAAAAAAATTAGAGCATTGAAGGAGATTTAAATATAGCACAAACAGACTTTCTGGATCTAAAAACCATAATTTCCTAACTAAATACAATTCAGTAGATTAACTGAAGGAGAGGAAGGTTACTGTGGAGATCTGAATTAGCATCTTAGAACATCAAAGGCAAGAAATATCTTGATACAGACCAAAGATAAAAAGAGATGGAAAGCAAGTGGAAAAGGATAAGAAACTTGGAGAATAGATCCTAAAATCTTGAACTGTGAATAGTAGGAGCAGAAAGAGAAAAAGGAGGCAACAGAGGAGGGACAACTATTATATTAATAATAAAAGAAAACTTTGAATTGAAGCAAACACCTGAGCCCACCTCTTTTCTTTATTAAAAAAATAATCGATTTTATTTTTTAGAGTAGTGTTAGATTCACAGCAAAACTGAGAAGAAAACAGAGAGTTTCACATACCCACTCTACCCTACTCACAGCCTTCCTGATAATCAACAGTCACCCCCCACCACAGTGGACATTTATTACAATCAATGAACCTACATTGACACCTCCCTGTCAACCAAAGCCCACAGGGCTTTACTCTTGGTGGTGTACATTCTATGGGTTATGACATCTATATAATGACATGTATCCACCATTACAGTATCATATAGAGTAGTTTCACTGCCCTAAAATTCCTATGTGTTTCACCTATTCATCCTCTGCCAATCCCTGATCTTTTTATTGTCTCCATAGTTTTACCTTTTCTAAAATAACATATAATTGGCATCATAAAGTATGTGGCCATTTCATATTGACTTCTTTTACTTAGTAATGTACATTTAAGGTTTTCTATGTCTTTCCATGGCTTCATGGCTCATTTCTTTTTAGCACTGAATAATATTCCATTACCTGGATTTACCACAGTTTATTTATCCATTCACCTCCTGAAAGATGTCTTGGTTGCTTCCAAGTTTTGGCAATTATGAATAAAAGTGAGATAAACATCTGGGTGCAGGTTTTTATGTGGAGGTAAGTTTTCAGTTCACTTGGGTAAATATTAAGCTGTGCAGTTGGTGGACTTATGGTAAGAGTGTGTTTTGTTGTTTTCTAAGAAAGTGCCAAATGGTCTCCCAAAGTGGCCGCAGCATTTTGTATGCCCACCGACAATGAGTGAGTGTCTTGTTGTTCCACATCCTTGACAACATTTGGTGTTGTCAGTGTTCTGGATTTTGGCCACTCTGATAGATGAGTAGGGGTATCTCATGGTTGCTTTAAGTTTCATTGTACTGATGACATACAATGTAGAGCGTATTTTCATATGCTTGCTTTCTGTCTGTATGTCTTCTTCGGTGGGGTGTCCAGATCTTTGGCCCATTTTTAAATTGGGTTGTTTGTTTACTTGATGTTCAGTTTGAAGAGTTCTTTGTATATTTTGGGTAACAGTCTCTAAGCCTGTGGCTTGTCTTCTCATTCTCTTGAGAATCTAACTTTTTAAAAGAATAAACCAGGTTCTTAGGCCAATTTGATGAGAAAAAAGATATGCCCCGGCAATTTTGAGTAAAACTGCAGAACTCTAAGGTTAAAGAAAAAAATACTCTTCTAAATGCTTCCCGGCATAAAGAATTAGAAAAGAGTCAGCCTAGCCCTGGACTTGCCACCTGACCTAGCTGATCATCCATCCTCCTTGAAAATTCTTTCACTTCGCTCCTACATGTCTCTCTCTCTTAGCATGTCTTCTTTATCACGATTTTTTCTAACAAATCTTCCTATATTCTGGATATAAAAATGCAAATATCCTTGGTTACATGAGTGTATACACGTCAAAATTCATCAAGATGTACATTAAGATTTGTGTATTTTATTGTATATACCTCAATATAAAAAATGACATCAAAAACATATATCCTTTCATCTGACAATTGTACCCCTAGGAACTGAATCTATAGGTATAGAATTACCAGGAAGCAATGACATATATGTAAGAATGACTGTGGTGGGAAAAAAAAAATGAAAAAAAAGGAAATCTTAGTATCAAGGAAATGATCAAACAATTTATGGGCTATGCTTAAGGATTATGCAAGCATTAAAGAGGATGAATAGAGCTAAACCAGTGGATTTCATAGTGTTGAGTGAGAAAATCAAGAATCAGAAAACTGTAAATGTGTTCCCACTATGTATATATGGTATATGTTTGTATGTGTAGGTATAAGTAACTCAAGGATATAAGCTCAGGGGCTTTAATTTTCACCGTATAACCTACAATGCTTAGAAGAGAAGAATACACTTGGAGAAAAAAATTAGGAAGGCAGATACTAGATTGAGAGATGACCAGTTTGTGTGGTTATATGGGTAAAAGTGTACAAGCAAACAAGCAAACAGCTTTTACATTACCCCATTTATATATTTAAATGTATTCTATGTATTTACTTATTTCAATGTACATCAATATACTTTGAAAAAGTCTTTAAATATATTCTATGTAAAATTCTATGTATTTATATTTGAAGAAATTTTTAAAAAGTAAAACAAACCAAAAGACTTCCTACAAATTTTGTATTCTACTTCATTATATATTTATGGTTATGCATAATGTTTGTATTCATTTTAATTTAAGAATACTTTAAAGTACAAAGTTTTCAATTACTTGTATGGAACTCTCTCAAAAGATTCTCAATTCAAACAACAACTGTGGTATTAAAGAATGATTCAGTTTTAGATGTGAGAATAGTATTGTGGTTATGTTAAACCAAAAAATTTCAGAAAGCTCCTGATCTTTGTGAAATACATATCAAAGTATTTATGAACTGATAGGGTGTCTGGGATTGCTTCAGAGTGGCTGGGATGGGCTAAAGCAGGGGGTCATGTAAAACAAGATTGACAGGTGTTGACAGTGTTTGAAGGTGGGTTATGGGGCATGGAGGATTCATTATATTATAATCGTACTATTGAGATTTTCCATATAAAATGCTTAAAACTGAAAATGTACCATTTCCTTGATCAATTCCCTTTAACTCTTAAATTTATGTTTCATAGCAATAATCTATTCTGGAATGTTCCTTAAGTCCTCACTATGTGTAGTTGTTCATTGAGATGATTATTTGGAGTAGTGTTACTACTTCAGAATATAAACAAAATCTCTTCAGTAAGTCAACTTTCAAAGTCACTCCTTATTAAGGCAAAAAAACAGGTAAATGTACTGCATTTCCTCTTTTTGTCCGATGATTTTCTATTTGTCCACTTGAAGATTAATGGCAATTCTGCTCTACGTTTGAAAGTTCTGACCACCACTTTGCCCAGCCCCCCACCTCCCATCTGTGTGGTACCGCAAGTGTCAGAATTTCTTAAAATACAGGCATTTTCAAACCATTCTTTTGCATTGTTTTACAAAGAAGTTCTTTCCAGGAACCAACTGATCCCTCACCCAACAGAGGCATTAACTGACTTACTGACTCAACTAGTCATAAGTGGTGCTACACTGTAGCTAAGAGGATGAATAATTGACCTTGCCTGGTAAGATGGGTTAAGGGCTAAAATCTGTGGAGAGACTGTAGCTGCTAAAGCTGGTCCTTTAATAAATTCTTTTCCCTCTATCCTTTTGTCCCCAGGGCCAAACAGCTTTCCACTGTTCTTATAAATTGATGCTTAGGACAGTCTGAGAGGGATATGGCTCGAAGCTAATAATGTAGGCTTCCATTTCTGTGATATTGTAATTGTACCAAATATATACATTTTGGTCATTCAGATGACCAAAGTGCATCTCTCATATAAATTTGGTTCATCCTTGGTTCCGGTCTCACAGCCCCCAAAACTCTTGGAATTTCCTGAGCAGTAAGAGTGACGGGAACATCTTTTGTTACAGTCTTTGGTTCTTGTCCCTCTTCCTGAAAATGCTTCAGAGTCATAAGGGCGAAATGGGTGACTTGTTGTGGATTAAAGTGAAGGTTCCTGTGGCCGGGATTCTCACCTGGCCCTGGTTGGCTAGCTCACTGTACACGTGTGGGCAATAGGTCGTTATTGACTCTATATAAAGAGCTCTGCCCAGTACCCCGGGCGACATAGTGGCCCGGCTGCAAGGCAGTAGGAGAGCACAGACGAGACTGGAGTGTTGGCAGCGCTGAGGACGGAGGCTGAGACGGCTGTGGGGGTGGAGAGGCGCGGAGGCTGAGACGGCTGTGGGGGTGGAGAGGCGCGGAGGCTGAGACGACTGAGGATCACAGACCTGCAGACTGTTGGATGCAGACGTAATTCTAGTGCTCCACCTTTATCGTTGGGAGAACAAGCCAGGTAATAAACCCTTTCATCCCAGGAACATTCCATTGTCATTTCTTGGTCTCACTGAATCCATAGTGAACTTGCCTGGGGCTGAAACCCATTGGCAAGACACTTGTTATTCACAGTAAGACCTTTTCCACTACAACTGGGTTGATGTTTATGAGGTGACTTAGAAAACACCTAAGGATGGGGGCTGGTTGCCAGGGGAACCAACCTGATTTCCAGTGAGGGGAGAGGGGCTAGAGGTTGAATCAGTCACCAACGGCCAATGATTCAATCAATATGGTCATGTAGTGAAGCCTCCATAAAAACTCAGAAGGAGGGCCTCAGGCAGCTTCCTGGCTGAGGAACCAGAATGCTTCCACATGCCAGTGTGCTGACCCCAAGCTCTACAAGGACAAACTCTTGCTTGGGACTGTACTCCATATCTCTTCATCTGGCTGTTGATTTGTATCCTTTGTAATAAACAGGTAATCTAGTCAGTAAACAGGTTTCCTGAGTTCTGTGAGCTACTCCGGCAAATTAATGGAACCCAAGGAGGGGGCGTGGGAACCTCTGATTTATAGCCAGTCAGGAGCAACCTGGACTTGCAACTGGCATCCTGGTTTGGGGGATTGTGGGAAACTCCGGTCTGTAGCTGGTCAGACGCTTAGGTAACAACCTGGGCTTATGATTGGCATCTGAAGTGGAGGGTGGTCTTGTAGGACTGACCCCTTTACCTGTGGAATCCAATACCATTTCTGGGTGGGTAGTGCCAGAATTGAGTTGAACTGTAGGACACCCAGCTGGTGTCATGGAGCGCTGCTTGGTGGGGTGGGGAGACCCTGCCCCCACACACTGGAATGGAGGGGGCGGGGTCCTGCATTTCCCTCATGCTACCTCATTTCTCAATCTTTACAACTGACATGCCTCTGCCAACTATGGGAAAGCCACTGAGCTTAGGCTGGAGTGAGGGGACGACTACTGACGCCACTGTGGGACTCTTCCTTGTTATTCCCTGTCGAACAACACGTCTACTTCCAAGGGAGCTTCCTCCTTGAGGGAAATTACCTCAGACTGGGATGAATGTGCTGGGAGAGGGTCAGACCTTTGTTTTTGTTGATAAATGGGTAACATAATTAAGCCACAAATCTTTTTTTTGTGTGTGGAGATTATTCTGCTATACTTTATTGCATATGATGTTACAAGAAAACAGTGGCTACTGATGAACTCTTAACATCTTTCATGATATAGACAGCACAACTGGTAGCAAGCCTATAGCATGCATTATTCTCTTACTGTGTCTTTTTTTTATTAAAGTATCATTGATATACAATCTTATGATGGTTTCACATATACAACATGGTGGTTCAACATTCACCCGTGTTATTAAGACCTCAACCCCTCCATTGTGGTCACTGTCTACCAACATATAAGACATTATGGAGTCATTAACTGTGTTCTTCCTGCTGTACTACTGTCCCAGTGACCTACCTATGTTGTGATTGTGAATTATAGTGCCCCTTAATCCCCTTCTCCCTTCCCACCCACCTGCCCCAACCCCTCCCTTTTGGTAACTGCTAGTTCCTTCTCAGTGTCTATAAGTCTACAGCCTTTTTTTCGTTCCTTCTGTTTTGCCTTGTTTTTATACTTGACAAATGACTGAAATTATATGTAAACCATAAATTTTTAAACATTTGAAACCCTCCTGGTTTGGTGGCCTCCCACTGCAGCTGAGTCTCATTGTTCTGAAGATCCTGAATCTGTGCTTTGCCTGTGGTCTGTTTTCAAAGCCCATATCTTGCTGATCATATAAGTCACTTTGGAAAATTTAGGGTCTCCTAGTGAAGTGTTACTGATAGTATGCTCTTTTGCCTTTAGACAGCATAAAACCCAAATGGAATGGCTTAAACATTAAGATTCATCACCTTATATAACAAGAGGTCATGGTGAGTGGTTGTGTTCCCACCTACATCTTACTCTTCCAAGTTGTGCCCTGGTTGGTGCCCTCCCACCTTGCCTATCCAGTGATCTCACTTGAGCTGTTATCGCCCTCACCTTTCTCCAAAATCATTTCCATTCTACTCAACAACAAACAAAGTAGCACCAATGAAAGTCTTCCACTCTACAAGCACCATTTCTTACTTCCTTTATAGCAAAACTTCCAATGGCTGTCCTGCTCACTGACACCCCTCCTTTACTTCATGTTTCTTTTGAGTCTTCTCTAATCAGGTTTCTAAAAAACATTGAGATACAATTGACATATAACATTGTGTCAGTTTCAGGTATAAAACAGAATGATTTGATATTTGTATGTATTGCAAAATATCCCCACGATAAGCCTGGTTAACATCTGTCACCATACGTAGTTACAAAGTTTTTTTCCTTGTGATGATTACTTTTAAGATTTATACTCATAACAACTTTCAAATACACAATACAGTATTGTTAACTATAGTCCCCATGCTGTACATTGCATCCCTAGGATTTAATGTATTTTATAACTGGAAGTTTTTACCTTTTGACCCCCTGCACCCATTTTGCCCACTTCCTGCCTCCTGTCTCTGGCAACCACCAATCTATTCTCTGTATCTATGAGCTCAGTGGGTTTTTTTGTTTTTGTTTATTTAGATTCCACATGTAAGTGAGACCATATGCTATTTGTCTTTCTCTTCTGACTTATTTCACTTAGCATAATGCCTTGAAGACATTCATGTTGTAGCAAATAACAAGATGTGCTTTTTTTAATATGTGATATGTACCACATTTTCTTTATCTATTCAGCCATCAGTGGATACTTAGGTTGCTTCTGTATCTTGGCTACTTTAAAGAATGCGCCAATGGATGGGGGGTGCAAATATCTTTTTGAGCCAATGTTTTCTTTTTCTTCAGGTAAATACCCTGAAGTGGAATTGCTGGATATACGACAGCTCTATTTTTAACTGAAGAATCTGTATACTGTTTTCCACAGTGGCTGCATCAATGTCTATTCCCACCAACAGCGCCCAAGTGGTCCCTTTTCTCCACATCCTCACGACGCTTGTTATTTCTCGTCCATTTGGTGGTGGCAGTCCTGACTGGTGGGAGGTGATGTCTCGTGGTGGATTGGTTTGCAGTTCCCTGATGACCGGTGGTGTTGGGCACAGTCAGGCTGTCATGACCTTCACTCCACTGGAACTATTTTCATCAAGGTCCCACAGGTGAATCATTGTCCTTTCTTGGCTTGTCAGCAGCGTTGGACACAGCTGATGACTCCTTTTGCCTTGAGTGTCTTTTTACTTGGCTTCTCCTGGTCCTCTTCTATAGCACTGAAACTCCTTCTCAGTCTCCTTTCGGTTTTCTGGGCTTCAAAGATTGAAATACCCCAGAAGCAGTCCTCAGACCTTCTCTATTCATGTTCTCTCTCTCGGTGATTTCATCCTATCTCATGGTTTTACATATCACTTACGTGCTAATGACTCCCAAATTTAAATCTCCAACTGGGAACTCTCCACCCAGCTCCAGATTCATAAATCCACGTTATAAGTCCACCAAGCCAACTTGACTATGGAATATCTAATTGGCTTCTTAAACTTAATGCATCAAAGTGGAGATCTTGATTTTTTTTCTCTGCCTCAAATCTGTTCTTCCTCCACTTGTCCCATCTTAGTAAATGGCAACTCCATTCTTTCCTTTCGTCTACCCCTAGATATTGGCATTATATGTGACTTTCTCTGACATTTCCCAAGTACCAGCAAGTCTTGAAATTATATCCAGACTCTGACAGCTTCTCTCCAGCTCAGTTCCAGCCAGTATCAGTCCTCACCTGGGCTATTGCTGTAGCCATAACTCCTAACTAGTCTCTGTAACCTATTCTTGCTCCCCTTCGGTGTCTCACTTCAGTAGTGAGCGTGTTAAATGTAATGACAGAGCATGTCATTCATCTTAAGACCCTCCAGTTTCATCGTGCTCAAATTAAAGGTAGAGTCCTTAAGGCAGGCTCTACGCCGCTACCTAACTCAGACCCTCACCTTCCGGCTGCAGCCTGTTTGCCGTCCCTTATTTATTTCTTTCAGGCGGCATCAACCTCCTGGATATTCCTCAGACTCCCCACAGGTCCTGAAGCTTCACCTTACAAATTTGCACTTGCTTTTCCCTCAGCTTCCAATGCTTCTTTCTGAAACCATGTGGCTCACGCCTCACATCCTGGGTCTGCTCAAAGTCTGACCACCGTCTTCATCCCCTCACTCTCTATCCATGTACATTGTTTAATTTTCTTTATTGTCCTTGTATTTATAATTTTATAGGAGTTCACTTATAATTTGATGAATTGATTATATGTAGAAATAGTATTTTTAATATATTGGGTTAAATCATAAAAATGAATTTTTTCTTTTATGTGACTTTTTTCAGTGTATCTACTAGAACATTTAAAATGACATATGTAATTTGCATTGGTTGCTGACGTTCAATTTCTGTTGGACAGGGTGGCTTACACAAAGGACACTATACTTGAGTACTGGGGGAAGGGGTGCTTGCTAGTATAAAATTGGGGTTTGGCAAGTATTGAGCCGGCTCAGGGCGGTGGAAAGGCAATCAGCAGTGTCTGCTGCGTGGGAGCAGCTGTTTGGGATGTGGGTTTTGGAGCAGGATAGGCACATGCCTCTTGTTCCACTATTAGTGGGTGACATCTCTGAGCATCGATTTCTTCATCTGTAAAATGGGGATAATAGCCTTTAATTTACACAATTAAGACCATTATGAGAATATGAGATAATATTTATACAATTCTTAACACAGCACCTGGCACATAGTGAGCACACACAGATGGCAGTTACAAGGCTCGTTTCTCAAACTTTCACTGTCCCACCGCTGGGCAGTGTCCTCGATCGGCCCTCGGGTGCTGTTGGTTTTTTATGAAGTCCTGGTTTTCTAAACGGCCATGCTGGAAGCATATCATCACCATGGAAACTCACTTCTGGCTCATGGAAACACCAGTGGGTAGATCTGAGATATGCTATTCCCCAGAATCAGAATTTACTAAAATTGCACATCCATGAGGGTGAAGTCATTTCAGCAAAAGAATCGTTTGCATTACAGAAGGATATCCCAGTCTGTAGTGGGAGGGATTCATTCAACAGGTAATTTCACCAGATAACCAGTGCCAGTCTCTGAGCTTTTCCTTTGTCAGTCACTCCCACCTGCCCTCCAGGAGTTTCCGATCCGTCCAGCTTTCTCATGTTTAAGGACAACCTTCAGACCAAAGTTCCTTGTCGAAGCTCTGGGAATTGGTGCTAGAGTGGGCATCTGCCCCCACCCCGATCCCCCCAGAACCATACCAACTCACACCGATGCTGACAGCATCACTCCCAGGGAAGGAAGTGTCCTGTATGGCATGGGTGAGATGTGCCCGAAGTGGGGCTCGGCCAGGCTGGCTCCACTCACCACACCCACAACAGATTTAGGATTCTGCTGGTGTCACAAAACATACTTTTTGGAGAAGCAATGTCTTTTGCTACACTTACCAGCTCAACAGGGGCTGGTGAGGAAATCACATATGGCTGGTTGCTAGGTTGAATGGAGCAGATTTTTGCTCTGAAGTAATCGTAGTCATCAATGGAAAATAGGACCTGAATATGGAGTTTCTCCAAAACATGCCTATTGTATGAAGTAGTATTTTCAATGTTTTGAGGAGTGGAAGATGTTGTTACTGGTGTGATTTTCCATTTTTGCTCTCCACCTTTCATTCATCGAGATACAATTTTCAATCTACTTTGGAAGATGCACACCAATATTTTAAAAAGTAGTTGAAAGGTGATGCTGGTGTTCAGTTTTAAAATCAGTAGGTATTTTCAGAGTTTTGTGGTTCTGCTTATACTTCCAGCTGACTTCCACTTCCTTGAAGATAATGAAAAATGCCTTGGAATATAAAATAAGATCCAACTCGGTTCCTTGAGTTCCTCCCACTCTTAGATATGTTTCATAGTGATTTTGTCCCATCATTTAAAGCATGTGCATGTTGTTGAATAAAGTGAGAATGAGAATAAAGGTGTCAAGGCTCTCAAGCCTTCCTTGGAAGAACAGTCTGTCTTCCTCTTTTGGTATTTACTATTAAATTGATATGTGATTATTCTTAAATTATTGCTTGGCACTTGTTTTTAATTTTCCATTTGTGTATCTCACTCTTCAGTCAACCAGTATGCTCCTGAAGGGCAGGGATATTCGTCTCTTTGGGTTTCAAGTAATGGAACTTAACTCCATGTAGCTTAAGCAAGGGCTGGGATTTCCTGACCCGGTAGCTGGGAAAGGCAGGGCTGCAACCAAGAAGTCAGGCGGTGTGGTCGGGGCTTGCTCTCACTCTCCATCTCTCCTCTTCTCTCTTTGTGTTGGTTTTATTCTATCACAAGAGTTTTCCTCTGTGATAGGTGATGGGGGTGGGCAGAGGGAATGAGCAGAGAGGAGGTGATCTGCCTAGCAGACAATTAAAACTTTTATCATCTCAGCTGCTGTGTGATGAATTTGGCTGGCCTTTGCGCCTGGTTTCTGGGAGAAAGCCTCTGAACTCTTGGAATTTTCTGAGTGAAAAGAGTGTCTTTGTAATTTGCTGTGGGTTGCTTGGACCACACCTGAGTTTATACGAATGAGGTGACTCATGCTCGGTCCTTAGACAGTTTCCAGATGGGGACTGGCCAGGCCGGAAAGGCCAACCATGTGCTCAGAAGGTTTGGGCTGTGAGCTAGGGGATTTTTGCTCAATTTCCTGTTGGGGGGTGGGGAGAAGAGTGGGGATTGAGTTTATTCACACGGCCAAGGATCCCATCTATTGTACTTACAGAGTGAAACCCCAATAAAAAATACTGGCAATCATATGTGCTGAATTGAACATCCTAAGGATGCAGGAGCTTTGAGTTGGAAATCCCTCCAGGTGGTGTCCTATGTGTTTCTTCATTTGGCTGGTCCTGACTGGTATCCTTGTGCTATCATAAAGCTGTATAGTGCTTTCCTGCGTCCTGTGAGTCATACTAGTGAATTATTGAACTTACGAGGTGGTAGGAACTTTCATATTTGTAGCAGTGGGTCCAAAGTATGGGTGGCCTGGGCACCCTGGACTTGCAGGTAGTGAGAGAAGTGAGGGTGATCTGAGCAGAACATACTCTTACCTGCGCAATTTGACCCAAACTTTGGGTAGTCAGAATTGCATTGCACCCACCTGGCAAAGGAAGATATCTTTTCTTCTTGACATTGAAATGGAAGATTCCACCCTAAGATTTTGATCGGACAGACTGGGTAATACCGCCTCCCTGAGACCGGAGCCACAGAGCTTAGGAAGAGCACTTTTGCTGCGGAGGAAGTGGGGAGCCATGCTGGGTGACAGAAGCAGTAGTCTCCCATGGCACAGATCCCATATAATTTTACGACCCCTTTCAGCAAGTAAGAAAGAAAGTTAATGCCCATCAAATACCCATTTGCCCCTTATGCAGGCCAGCATTCCTTACAGTTAGGTTGGATTCATATGACTAGTGTTGGCTAATGGATTGTGATATAAGTTGATTTCAGGCCAAGGTAATTAAGAGCCTGGAATCCTTTCCCATCTCTCTTCTTTCCTTGCTGCTGTAGCCCCCAGGTGTTCCAGCTGGTGTGCCACATGGTGGAGGAAGGCCACTGGTCCGTGTCAGCCCTTATTATGTTATGCCAGTGAGGCTCAGGAGTTGTGGTAGGCAGATTAAAAATCCAGTTGCAGAGCCACCCCTCTCCAGACACTGCCACCTAAGATATTAAGTCCAAATTCCTGGAACCTGTAAATGGAAAAAGGGTCTTTGCAGGTGTGATTAAGTTAAGAATTTTGAGATGAGGTGATTTTCCTAGGTATGTGGGTGAGTCCTAAATGCCATGACAAATGTCCTTATAAGAAAGACGCAGAAGAAGATTCGACATGCATACATGGGGGAGAAGATGACGTGGCCACAGAGGCAGGAATGGGAGTGATATGGCCACTAGCCAAGGAGACTCATTCTCTCCTAGTCTGGAGGCCAGAAGTCTGAAATTCTCATCCCTGGGCTAGTGTCAGGGTGCCTTCAGGGCTACATTCCCTTGGAGCTTTAGGGGTGAAAGTCTTCTTGGCCTCTCTGAGCTTCAGGAGGCTCCAAACATTCCTTAATTTGTGGCAGCATAGATCCAGTCTCTGCTTCGACTTCACATGGGCTTCTCTTTATAGTCTTTTCATCTCCTAAGGACGCACCACTGGAGTTAGGTCCCACCCAGATAATCAAGGAGTACCCCTTCACCTTGAGACCATTAATTTAATCACATCTGCCAAGACCCCTTTTTCCAAATGAGTTCACATACATGGTTTCTGGGTAGACGTATCTTTTGGGGGCCATCATTTAACCCGCTACAGATACCAATATCTTGAATAACAAGTCTGGGACAGATAATATCTTCAAAATATAGATTCTTTGAAAGATTTTATTTAGGGAGCAGTTGGCCTCTATCTAAAGAACATATTCTCTAAGAAATACCAAAGCTATCTTCCTATTAGCATAGGGTTGACCGATTATTGCTTTATGGAAAACATACAAGATCCAGGACTGCCTGTGTATCATTTGAGAATGTTCTACATTAGGTTGAACATATGTTCTACCCAGTTAACTGCCTTCCTGGCATTGTGTCACTGGCCTAGAATGTCGTCAGTATGTCTGACATACCAATCCCATCTTTACTGTGATGATTTGATTGATTCCTGTTATAAGGATGACGTGCTTGGTGAATAGTTTATGACTATAAATCCCAGGCTCCAAATACATCAAAAGAGATGACAAACACGGCATGTTTATTTATGATGCTAAACTCAAACCAGAAATTGACTTGAAATACCGTTCTAAATACTCAAAGTCTGAAATCCTTTGGTTTAGTTGAACAGGGTTAGGCTAGGGATTCTTCAAAATTGGATGGCTTAAATCCTAAAATATTATTTATTGGCTCCCAAGAGGTAGATAAATTTAGAAAAATACCCAGAGGTTTGAATTGTGTTTAGGTATCCATATTTAAAATTGAAATATTTGGAATCAATTTTGAAATCAGGCTCAACCAAAACCTATAGAGAGTCTAGGGATTTATCATGTTGAAGTGGGAAGGATCCTGTGCTTTCTGGAGACTCTGCAAAGTTCCTGGCTCTGCAACTGGAGTGCTGTGTAAGTTTGTGCCAATTACTTAACCTCTCTGGGCCTCATCTTTTCATCAGTAAAAGTAGAGTGTTAGAGTAGTTGATATCTAACATTCCTTCTAGCTCTAAACCCGTGATTCTGTAAGAAGCCTCCTGTTTTATAACAGACCCCCGGGGAGAATGGAAACTCTCTAGAGCTCACCTCGCCTTTGACCTAAAAGAACACGAAGCAGAAGGTTGTTGTGACTTAATTATGAGCAAGGATGTACCGTGAAGTAAAACAGTTGAAGCAGAAACTTGGAACTGATGTTGATTTATCTCTGAGATCCATTTTTCCATTTTGTCTGGCAAGTTGTTCTGAAGTAGAATCAGCTGAAAAAGTATGAGCTGGCAGGATGCACACAGGCCTTCCGCTGGGGAAGGTTTCGGAGTCCTGGGCCCTCCTGAGAGCACCTCATAGTCTTCACTTTTACCCTAAGCTTTTCTGTGGGATGCCAGCTGGGGCTGTGTCCCCACTGCGTCGCGCTGCACAGATAGAGACCCCTTTACCAGGGATCAAGTCACCTCAGGGCACTGCTCTGCTCCATCAGGAGGTGGGGCACCCCCCCCAACCCCTCCCAGCAGCAGAACATTCTCAGAGAATGTCCAGGGTGAGGGGAGCATGTCTGTGGGGTGGCATGCTTGTGATGAGCTGGATGAGGAGAGGCAGTGGATGGTGTCCTGAGGGTGAGAGCATGCAGTCAGTTGCTTTTTGCCAAAACAATATTCCATAGCTTGAGGAATGACACGGCCTTCTAAGCCAGGCGCTTAACATGCTGAGGTCCAGATGACTTCATGTGGACAGTGACAAAGGGCTTTGTCCTATTAACCAGGCCTGACTTAGCAGAAGGCCTGGCAGACTCTGTGTTTTCTCTGTTTTATAGGATGGAGGTATGGAAACAAGAAGCAGGAGACTTTCCTTGGAGAAGTGTGTGCTTCAGACTTGAGAAGCTTGGGGGAATTTAAAGTTACTTTTTCTTGGGTTTTTCCTTACGATATACGACACCCATTGGAGGGAAGGACAAACTGTCCTTGTCTTGTGATTGCCCATGTGGAAGATCCATGAGAACACTCCTCTGTCTGTCCCTTTGAGAGATGGTAAATCAATGACAGCTTGGAAGGCAGTCTCCCATGCGGAGTGTGGCATGGGCACAGCTTAGTATCTGCAGATGTCTCCAAGATCACACGCTCTTGGCAGGGTAACACCTCAAGTTTCTAGGAGACGATCAAAAATCCCTCCTTAGACTGAGAGACAGGAAAATCTCTACTTGAACAAGAAAATTCAATCAATAGGTGCCAACATTCAGATGACACAGATGGGGAAGCTACCTCGGGCCAGGGTCAGCGAGTGACCACCCTAAACTCTGCACAGACTGGCCTCCAAGGTATCACCCCTGGGAAGGGGCAAGTGATATGGGGCCAAGCAGTGCTCAGGGCTGGGGTAGACAAGGTAGCCACCAGAGAGGAGGAGAGTTCAGTTAGAGATGAGGGGAGATCAGAAGCAAAACTTACATGCAGGGGTAACCCATTTGGAGCTCAAGAGAAACTTTGACAGTTGGTATTTTGAGTGTTTCCTATGATCTAGAATACAAGAATATTTTTTGTTAGGGAGACCCAAACTAGTGTGTGTGTGTGTATGTGCTTTAATCTCAGCCCAGTCATTTAGGAACCAGGCAAACACTGCTCTAAAACAACTTGGGGTTAACATTTACCTTCCTTAAATAGCCATATATTCTAACCATGCTGGAAGTCATTGCTAGGATGTTTGGGAAAAGGACAAGACTTCATATAGTGAACTGAGGTTAGAGCCATCTGGATGGAGTATATATTTAAATCAACATTTCAGATTTAGAACAATAAACTTAAGTCTGCACAGATGCTAGCTGGTGAGTACACCGGCTGGAAGAACTTTCTGGGCTGGGGTATTGGGGTGGCATATTATACCTTTTCTTTGGGCAAATTCTTGTGCCCTTCATGTTTCAAAAATAAGCAGTCAAAAATCTTATTTGTGTTATTTCTAAGAGGTCAATTTATAGCTTATTTTGATATCAGAAAGACAAGATGATACAGTGCTTAGATTCTGGACTGGGCCTGGGTTTCAATCTCAGCCCAGCCATTTAAACTTTTTGGGCCTCAGATACCTTATCTGTGAAAAACACCAGCACCTATTTGACTGAGTTGTGAAGTTTAATATATACATATGTATATAGTGCTTAGAATGAGGCCTGGTATGAAGTATTTGATATTATATGTTTGATACTGTTATTAATTTGTATAATATATATCACTTTATTAATATATATTTTTTACCATTTTGATATATTCTCCTTTAATCTTTTTCTTATAAATACCTATAACTTTTTAACAAAGCTGGGATCCTATGCTACATATTGTTTTATAAGCTTTTTCCTTTTTCCTTGACATATAATAAATATTTTCTAATTTTTTTTAGCTGGTTATTCATATTTATTTTATTTTATTTTATTTTTTTATAATTTATTTTGGTATCATTAATCTACAATTACATGTGCAATATTATCGTGATTAAACTACCCCCTTCATCAGGTCCCCCCCACCAACCCCATTACAGTCACTGTCCATCAGCGTAGTGAGATGCTATAGAATCATTACTTGTCTTCTCTGAGTTGTACTGCCCTCCCCATGCCACCCCAACATTACATCTGCTAATCGTAATGCTCCTTTTTCCCTCTTATCCCTCCCTTCCCACCCATCTTCCCCAGTCCCTTTCCCTTTGGTAATTATTAGTCCGTTCTTGGGTTCTGTGAGTCTGCTGCTGTTTTGTTCCTTCAGTTTTTTTCTTTGCTCTTATACTCCACATATGAGTGAAATCATTTGATACTTGTCTTTTTTGGCTTGGCTTATTTCACTGAGCTTAATACCCTCTAGCTCCATCCATGTTGTTGCAAATGGTAGGATTTGTTTTCTTCTTATGGCTGAATAATATTCCATTGTGTATATGTACCACATCTTCTTTATTCATCTACTGATGGACACTTAGGTTGCTTTCATTTCTTGGCTATTGTAAATAGTGCTGCGATAAACATAGGGTTGCATATGTCTTTTTCAAACTGTGTTGCTGCATTCTTAGGGTAAATTCCTAGGAGTGTAATTCCTGGGTGAAATTTGAGTTTCTATTTTGAGTTTTTTGAGGAACCTCCATACTGCTTTCCACAATCGTTGAACTAATTTGCATTCCCACCAGCAGTGTAGGAAGGTTCCCTTTTCTCCACATCCTTGCCAACATTTGTTGTTGTTTGTGTTTTGGATGTTGGCCATCCTCACTGGTGTGAGGTGGTATCTCATTGTGGTTTTAATCTTCATTTCTCTGATGATTAGCCATGTGGAGCATCTTTTCATGTGCCTGTTGGCCATCTGAATTTCTTCTTAGGAGAAGTGTCTATGCATGTCCTCTGCCCATTTATTAATTGGATTATTTGCTTTTTGTTTGTTAAGGTGCTTGAATTCTTTATATATTTTGGATGTCAACCCCTTATCAGATATGTCATTTATGAATATATTCTCCCATACTGTAGGATGTCTTTTTGTTCTACTGATGGTGTCCTTTGCTGTACAGAAGATTTTCAGCTTCATATACTCCCACTTGTTCATTTTTGCTTTTGTTTTCCTTGCCAGGGGCGATATGTTCATGAAGAAGTTGCTCATGTTTATGTCCAAGAGATTTTTGCCTATGTTTTTTTCTAAGAGTTTTATGGTTTCATGACTTACATTCAGGTCTTTGATCCACCTTGAGTTTACCTTTGTGTATGGGGCTAGACAGTAGTCCAGTTTCATTCTCTTACATGTAGCTGTCCAGTTTTTCCAACACCAGCTGCTGAAGAGGCTGTCATCTCCCCATTGTATATCCAAGGCTCCTTTATCAAATATTAATTGACTGTATATGTATGGGTTAATGTTTGGATTTTCTATTCTGTTCCACTGGTCTGTGGGTCTGTTTTTGTGCCAGTACCAAATTGTCTTGATTACTGTGGCTTTGTAGTAGAGCTTGAAGTCAGGGAGCGTAATTCCCCCTGTTTTATTCCTCCTTCTCAGGATTGCTTTGGCTATTCGGGGTCTTTTGTGGTTCCATATGAATTTTAGAATTATTTGTTCCAGTTCATTGAAGAAAGCTGTTGGTAGTTTGATAGGGATTGCATTGAATCTGTAGATTGCTTTAGGTAGAATAGCCATTTTGACAATATTTATTCTTCCTAGCCAAGAGCATGGGATGCATTTCCATTTGTTAGTGTCCTCTTTAATTTCTCTTAGGAGTGTCTTGTAGTTTTCGGAGTACAGGTCTTTCACTTCCTTCGTTAGGTTTATTCCTAGGTATTTTATTCTTTTTGATGCAATTGTGAATGGAATTATTTTTCTGATTTCTCTTTTTCTGTTAGTTCATCGTTAGTGTATAGGAAAGCAACAGATTTCTGTGTGTTAATTTTGTATCCTGCAACTTTGCTGAATTCAGATATTAGTTCTAGTAGTTTTGGAGTGAAGGCTTTAGGGTTTTTTATGTACAGTATCATGTCATCTGCAAATAGTGACAATTTGACTTCTTCTTTACCAATCTGGATGCCTTGTATGTCTTTGTTTTGTCTGATTGCTGTGGCTAGGACCTCCAGTACTATGTTGAATAACAGTGGAGAGAGTGGGCATCCCTGTCTTGTTCCCGATCTTAGATGAAAAGCTTTCAGCTTCTCGCTGTTAAGTATGATGTTAGCTGTGGGTTTGTCATATTTGGCCTTTATGATATTGAGGTACTTGCCGTCTATACCCATTTATTGAGAGTTTTAATCATGAATGGATGCTGAATTTTGTCAAATGCTTTTTCAGCATCTATGGAGATGATCATGTGGTTTTTGTTTTTCTTTCTGTTGATGTGGTGGATGATGTTGATGGATTTTCAAATGTTGTACCATCCTTGCATCTCTGGGATGAATCCCACTTGATCATGGTGTATGATCCTCTTGATGTATTTTTGAATTCGGTTTTGCTAATATTTTGTTGAGTATTTTTGCATCTACGTTCATCAGGGATATTGGTCTGTAATTTTCTTTTTTGGTGAGGTCTTTGCCCGGTTTTGGTATTAGAGTGATGCTGGCTTCATAGAATGAGTTTGGAAGTATTCCCTCCTCTTCTGTTTTTTGGAAAACTTTAAGGAGAATGGGTGTTATTTCTTCTCTATATGTCTGGTAGAATTCAGAGGTGAATCCATCAGGTCCGGGGGTTTTGTTCTTGGGTAGTTTTTTGATTACTGATTCAATTTCATTGCTGGTGATTGGTCTGTTTAGTTTTTCTGTTTCTTGGTCAGTCTTGGAAGGTTGTATTTTTCTAAGAAGTTGTGCATTTCTTCTAGGTTTTCCAGCTTGTTAGCATATAGATTCTCATAATATTCTCTTATAATTCTTTGTATTTCTGTGGGTCTGTCATTATTTTTCCTTTCTCATTTCTGATTGTGTTTATGTGTGTAGATTCTTTTTCTCTTAATGAGTCTGGCTAAAGGTTTATCTATTTTGTTTATTTTTTCAAAGAACCAGCTCTTAGTTTTATTGATTTTTTTCTATAGTTTTATTCTTCTCAATTTTATTTATTTCTTCTCTGATCTTTATTATGTCCCTCCTTCTGGTGACTTTGGGCCTCATTTGTTCTTCTTTTTCCAATTTCAGTAATTGTGTCTTTAGACTATTCACTTGGGAATGTTCTTCCTTCTTTAGATAGGCCTGGATTTCAATATACTTTCCTCTTAGAACTGCTTTTGCAGTGTCCTACAGAAGTTGTGGCTTTGTGTTGTTGTCATTAGTTTCCGTATATTCTTTGATTTCTGTTTTGATTTGGTCGTTAACCCACTGATTAATTAGGAGAATGTTATTAAGTCTCCATGTATTTGTGAGCCTTTTTGATTTCTTTCTAAAATTTATTTCTAGTTTTATACCTTTGTGATCTGAGAAGTTGGTTGATAGGATTTCAATATTTTTGAATTTACTGAGGTTCTTTTTGTGGCCTAGTATGTGGTCTATTCTGGAAAATGTTCCATATGCACTTGAGAAGAATGTGTATCCTGCTGCTTTTGGGTGTAGAGTTCTGTAGATGTCTGTTAGGTCCATCTGTTCTAGTGTGTTGTTCAGTGCCTCTGTGTTCTTACTTATTTTCTGTCTGGTTGATCTGTCCTTTGGAGTGAGTGGTGTGTTGAAGTCTCCTAAATGAATGCATTGCTTTCTATTTCCTCCTTTAATTCTGTTAGTATTTGTTTCACATATGCCGGCGCTCCTGTGTTGGGTGCATATATATTTATAATGGTTATATCTTCTTGTTGGACTGACCCCTTTATCATTATGTAATGTCCTTCTTTGTCTCTTGCTACTTTCTTCGTTTTGAAGTCTATTTTGTCTGATACAAGTACTGCAACACCTGCTTTTTTCTCTGTGGTTTGCATGAAATATCTTTTTCCATCCCTTCACTTTTAGTCTGTGTATATCTCAGGGTTTGAGGTGAGTCTCTTGTTGGCAGCATATAGATGGGTCTTGCTTTTTTATCCATTCTGTTACTCTGTGTCTTTTGATTGGTGCATTCAGTCCATTTACATTTAGGGTGATTATCGATAGATATGTACTTATTGCCATTGCTGGCTTTAGATTCGTGGTTACCAAAGGTTCAAGGGTTGCTTCTTTACTATCTAACAATCTAACTAACTTTCTTGTTAAGTAATTGTAAACACCGTCTGATGTTTCTTTATTTCTCTCCCTTCTTATTCTTCCTCCTCCATTCTTTATATACTAGGTGTTTTATTCTTTGCCTTTAGTTAGTGTTTGGATGGTCTGCTTTCTTTGTTATGATTTTATTTTCTCTGGTGACATGTTTTTAGCCTAAGGGGTGCTTCCCTCTAGAGCAGTCCGTTTAAGATATCCTGTAGTGGTGGTTTATGAGAGGCAAATTCTCTCAACTTTCGCTTGTCTGGAAATTGTTTAATCCCTCCGTCATATTTAAATGATAATCATGCTGTTTACAATATTCTTGGTTTGAGGCCCTTCTGTTTCATAACGTTAAATATATCATGCCATTCTCTTCTGGCATGTAAGGTTTCTCTTGAGAAGTCTGATGATAGTCTTATGGATTTTCCTTTGTAGGTGATCTTTTTTCTCTAGCTGCCTTTAATACTTTGTCTTTGTTTTTGATCTTTGCCATCTTAATTATTATGTGTCTTGGTGTTGTCTTCCTTGGGTCCCTTGTGTTGGGAGATCTGTGGTCTTCCATGGACTGCGAGACTATTTCCTTCCCCAGCAAGGGAAAGTTTTCAGCAATTATTTCTTCAGACACTTTCTATCCCTGTTTCTCTCTCTTCTTCCTCTGGTACTCCTATAATGCGAATATTGTTCCATTTGGATTGGTCACACAGTTCTCTTAATATTCTTTCATTCCTAGAAATCCTTTTATCTCTTTCTGCCTCAGCTTCTCTGTATTCCTATTCTCTGATTTCTATTCCATTAACAGTCTCTTGCATCTCATCCAGTCTGCTGTTAAGCCCATTGATCACTTGTGTGATTTCTGCATTGTCTTTTCTCACTTCCCTCACTTCCTCCCTTAGCTCTTGCACATTTCTCTCTAGATCCATCAGTATGGTATGACTTTTATTCTGAATTCTTTTTCAGGAAGAGAGTGCATTTCCATCCCTTTGGGCTCCCTCCCTGGGGTTGTCTGGTTGATCTTAGTCTGGACCATATTCCTCTGTCTTTTCATGGCTATAGAAGTGGTCACTGGTAGGTGCCATGTATTTCAGCTGGGCTCTTTAAGACTTTAAAAAGAAAAACAAAAAGGAAGAAAGAAAGGGAAAAAAAAGAAAAAAGAAAGGGAAGAAAGAAAAGAAAAGAAAAAACAAAATACAAAAGAAAATACAAAACAAAACAACAACAAAAAAAGAAGAACGCCCACCGGGAGTAGATTCTGTAGGGATGCTGTAGGTGGTGCTGTTGCTCCACTGTTCCGCAGACATCACCGCGCCACTCTGCAGGGCCCTTTATAGATAGCTGTGGCCAGGGTGGGAATGAACGGGAGGCTTTTGATCTCTGTGGGAAGTCTAAGTGCGGCCACCCTTTCCCAGTCACCAGCTAAGCGGTCCGAATCTCCCCAGGACTCCCAGTCTGCTGGGCTGAGTGTGCTGGGGCCATCCGGCTCCTCCGCTGGCCTCCTGTCTCTTTAAGACCGCTGAAAATCGTGCACTTTTCTTTTTCTTTTTCTTTTTCTTCCTGGGAGCCGCCTGCAAGGACCTGGGCGCGTTCCCTGCTCAGATCCAGCACCCTCTGTCTCTCCAATCTCCGCTACACCATGCTATGTGTGTCAGTGCTCCCGGCGCAGATCACCGGGTCTGGCTACTTCGCGGGGTGTACTTCCACTCCCTCCCGGCTCTGAGTCCTCCCGCCGGTGCGCTGGGGTGGGGGAGTGCTCGTGTCCAGCTGGGTCGCGGCTCCGTATCTTACCCGCCTCGCGGGGTGCCAAGTCCTCTCAGGTGTAGTTGCAGGCTTTGTGCTGTCCTGTATCTTCTGGTCTCTTTTTTAGGAATAGTTGTACTTTTGTATTTTCATAAATACATATGGTTTTGGGATGAGATTTCCACTGCCTTGCTCACGCTGCCATCTTCCCAGAAGTCTCCAGTTTATTAATATTTGTCAAATTCAAAAGTAGTTTAAGAAGAGTATTATTCATTTGGAAGAGAAGAAACTGGTGCCATTTGAAAGCATGAGCAGCATGGTAAAAGTTGACTCAGAGATACTTGAAAGGAAAGGCTTGCTAGATGGACTGAGGATTGAGTTCATGAGCACAAAGAAGGGCCTTTGGAGGATCACTGCCCAGCCTTCTCTGCTGGCAGTGGGCGTGTGAATCGGCCCAAGCATTTTGGAGGGCATTTTGGTAATGTTCATCAGGTTTTTTAAAGAAAATGCTTATATCCTTTGGCCTGGCAATTTTACTGCTAGGAATGCATCCAAATGAAATATGGAGGATGCAATCATATTCATTTATAAGAGTGGTCCCTGAAGCATCACATGTAATGGCCAGAAATAAGAAACAATGAAAATATCTCAAACTAAGGGCTTGTTTGTTAAAAATTAAGTTAGGTTCCAATGTGGATTATTAAGCAGCCATTAGAAGTAATGATGAAGATTATTTAATGGTGACAAAATGTCAACAATGTATTTTAAGGGGAAAAAAATTTACAGCACGCTGTTTAGAGTGATTTTTGTAGAATCCAGCCCTTGCCCGTTTGCCTTCCCAGGCTTCCTTAGCAGCACAAGCTGCAGGATGGAGGTGTTGGGCACCAGCCCTCCCTCCAGCTGGCCTGTCACAAACAGCAGGAGGGCACAGTTGCCCAAGTCTCCCATCTGGCTGATTTCAGTAAATATTCACCGCCATGGTGTGATAGCAAATGAATGCTTGGACTATTTTAATGGGAAAGAACCAGTTCTGTTTTTCTGTTTGTTCTTGGGTGCACAAGAAGGAGGGAACACAAATATTTCTCTCTATCTCCTAGGGCATCGAAAAAATTAAATTCTCTTTGCCATTGAAAGTAAGGCAACTTGCTTTTAATGTGGATTTGATAGGCTGTTAATGTCTACTGTGGCAAGAACAAGAGAGAGGAGAAGGGTTGAGAAAAGCAGCAGTTTGTTTTGGAGAAATAGGAGTGGATTCATCCTGGAATAAAAGCAGGGAGGTCTTTGTGTTCCTGACAGCACGCTAGGAAGGTGGCAGCGCTCTGAAAGGTGTGGTCTTGGCGAGGTAGACAGGTATTCCGAGGCTTGTTAAAAAATGGCTTTGTCCTAAATGTGACACTCAAGAGCAGAAGGGCTACACGTAGAGGGAAAATTGATATCTCGAGCCCTCTGATCTTCCACATATCCCGGACTCACAGACCGGCGTTCCGTTTTAGGGTTTGACTGCGTCAGAAGCACACTCACTGAAGTCCCTTCAGAGGGAGACAACAGCCTTGGCTGCGGTTTCAAATACTCCTTCGAATCCTTCAGTTAGGTTACAAATAGTCTCTGTTTTCTATGCGATTTCTGACTTCACATAGTTATTTAAAATAGACTTTATCCAGCCTGCAGGCTCTTTCCCATGTAAGTAGTCTCTATTCAGATGGGTGTCTTACAGAAGAACAATTTCATAAGGGGAAAATACAATAAAAGACGTTAACAAAATGGTAAAAGAAAAAAAAAAGGTAACTTTTCCTCTTGTGGTGGAGACCTGGACATGGACACATTTCCTCTTACTTGGCTCCGGCCTCAGCTGATGAGTCAGCTCACCTTGTAAATTATTCAAGTTCTTTTCCATGGGGCTAAGGCATTTACACCCCAGCATCTGAATGAAGTACTTGTTGCGCCCTGGTGGTTTGGTTCCGCATTCCCTTTAAATTAAAGCCGGTGCTCACCATGGGATGATGGCAACGGGGCAGCAGCAGAGGACAAGCTCGAGTTTCCTAGGCCTTGGTGTCCCCAGGAGGCTTCGGCTGTGGCTAATCCTGCCTATTCGGAGGTGAGAAGACTGTCAGGCCCTACAAGAAGGGCCCCGTTCTGTTCACACCAGGGTTTATATGTCCGCCAGCCTGGTGCTGGGTCCGCCTCCCCAGCAGAGGCAAGGAACTGATGACAACCACGGTCCATTCTGGGAGTCAGCCGGAGCCAGCGGCGAAGCAATGGTCACTTTTCCTGAAGTTCTATTTCCCTCGTAGACCTTGGATTTAGATCTAATTTTTGATCTTAAAGAATTGACAGTGTTTCACCATTGAAAGTGAGGCTTCCCTTGGCTTTGTTTTAGGTACTCTTCAGCAGAATGAGGAATACCCTTTTCCAGTTTGCTGAGAGATGTTTTCAAATAAGGAAAGGGTGTTGATCACTGTCAGAAGGGTTTCGCACATTTATTAAAGTAAATGTATGATTTTCTCCTTTAAGCTTTTAATGTGGTGAGTTATATTAATTGTTGTGCTAATGTTGGATAAGCTGTGAATTTTTGGAATAGACCCAATTAAATCATGGTATTTTTTACATACCTAATTTCTTTTTGCTAGTATCTTGTTTAGGTTCTTTGTATCAATTTTCATGATTGAGATTGAGATTAACCTGTAATTTTCCTTTCTCCTCTAGTCCTTGTCTGATGTTGATCTCGATGGTCAATAATAATAATAATAACTAATAATTATCAACAGTATATTATTGGATGCTTCTTTTTCTAAGCCCTTTTGACAAATCATTTAATCCTCACGAAAAATCTATGTTGTATGTTGGTCTCAAATACTCATTTTATATGTAAGAAAACTGATGTTAAGTAACTTGCCTTATGATTAGCTTGTAAATGGTCAGAGCTAGGATTCAGATTTGGTTGGTTGAACTCCAGACTCCTCATTCTTAATCAGATGCAATATACAGCTTATTTTTTCTCTTTCCATCTTTCTCCCTCTCCCTTTCACCTACTTATATTATACTGACTTCACAAAATGAATTGGGAGATTCTCCTCTAGTTCCGACATTCTGGAATAGTTTGTGCAAAAATGTAATTATCTGTTCCTTGAATGAGATTTTAATTCAATTTCTTTAATACTTATTGGAATATTCAGGTTTTCCATTTTTAAACTCAGTGTTGGTTAGTTGTATTTTTCTAGGAGTTTGACTATTTCATCTATGTCATTAATTTTATTTGTACAACTTTGTTCCTAAATATTATTCCCAGTTTTCTCTTATGTTTTTAAATATCGGCAGTTCTTGAAGCTATGTCCCTAATTGTGTTTGTGATTTTTCTTTTTTTCTTTATCTTTGTTATCCAAAGTTTGCCATTTTATTAGTCTTTCTTAAGGACTTACTTTGTTCTTCTCTTGTATGGTTTTTTTTACTATCATAATTTTTTCTTCTTCTCTTTGTTGCTTTCTTCTTTCCATTGGATTTGAATTTATTTTGCAGTTATTTTTTTAGCTTCCGGAGATGTACGCTTGCATTTTTCCTTCCTGGCCTTTCTTTTTTACTAATCTAACTGTTTAAAGCCATGAATTTCCATTTAAATTCTGCTTTAGCTGCATCCCTAAAGTTTTAACATGTGGTATTTTATTATCATTCAATTAAAATATTTTCAATTTTTATTTGACAGTTTTTGATCTATAAATTATTTGTTTTATATATATAACATAGTTTATATTTATATGAATGTATATAATATAAATAATTAAAATAATATAAGTTATTGTTTCTTAGCTTTACACATATGGAATTTTAGTGCTTTCTGTGTTATTGATTTTTACTGATAGCCCTGTTATAAAATACGTTCTGTATGGGACCAATTTTTTTCAATGTGTTGAAACTTGCTTTGTGACACAGTCTGTGATCAGTTTTTTAGAACTGCTCCAAGCACCTATTGGATGCAGTCTTCCATCTGCCCATTTGATCAACCGTTTTAATTACTTTGTTTTCAAATATTCTGTGTCTTTGCTGAATTTTTGAATGTTCTTACAGTTTCTGAGAGTGTTATATGAAACTCTATTGCAATGATGGTAGATTTATCAATTTTTCTATGTTCTGTTCATTTTTTTACTTTATATATTTTGAGGCCTTGTCACCAGGCACCTAATGGTTTAGAATGATTTTAACTTACTAGCAAATTAAACTTTTTATCATTATATAGTGACCCTCTTTAACTCTAGCAATGCTTTTTGCTTTGAAGGCCAGTTTTTCTCAATTATTGTAACTACAGTAGTTTTCTTTCCATTAGTATTCACCTGCATGTGTGTTTTTTACTCTTTGCCTTTTAATGTTTCTGTATCCATATGTTTTTGATATGTTTCTTGAAAAGATGTCTGCTAACTAGAGTTAAAAGTTAAGAGACATCTTTTAACTGGAAAAATTAATTTGTTTAGTTATCCTGATATGTCTGTGTTGATAGCTGGCTCCCATATTATTGTTATTTTGTGATTCCTACTTGTCCTACCAGTTCCATGTTCCTTTCTCTCTCCTTTCTTGTCTCCTTTGGACTGACTGGTTAGGCTTCCTCATTTCAGTTTTTTTCTGTGCTAGTTTAAAAATGTGCATTCTGTTTCTATTCTTTTCATGGCCACTATAAAAATTTAATATGCATGTAAAGTTACTCAACATGTAAAGTTAACCCTATACTTTCTTTCCAAATGACACAAATCTTAACATACTTCTGTCTCAATCACCCCTTGTATTGTTACTATATTTTTTTAATTTCTAATTTTAATTCTATTATTGAAGTTTCTCTCCAAGAACATTATTTTTATTTTCTCATTCTTCTCCTTCTTATTTTATATATCAATGTTTTTTTTTTTAGTTTTGCCCACATATTTTCCCCTTTCTTAGTTTTTAATTTCTTTCTGTACCTTATTCTTCCCATCTGGGGTAATATCCTTTTTTCCTGAAATAAATGCTCAAGAATTTCCTTTAGTGAAGGTCTGCTGCTAGCAAAGTCTCTCAGTTTTTGTTTGTCTTAAAAGATCTTTATTATATCCTGGTCCTTGAAAGGCATATTTGATCAATGCAGTCTTCTTTTTTTTACACCAGTATTTATCTTTCTGTTCATTAAGTGGTCTATAACAGGTGCGTGCTTAGAGTTCCCGTTAGTGTGGCTGGCCTCCCACGGAGACCCCTGCACCTTTACCCGGATGGTGGGTTTAAGGAAGACTGAGCAGCCCGTCCCCTTCCACTGCCCAATAAGGGCTCTCTTGCCCACGTGCCGCAGAGTTGGAAATGCCCCCCTCTTGACTAAAACACCTGGCTCTAAAGTCTTCTATTAAGATGCAACTTCTCTTTAGGAAGGACTAGTATTAGTCATTATTCACTGTCAGCTGCACAGGGTGATTTAATTCATGGAGTGCTTTTCACCACAGGGCTAGGTAATGATGTCAGGGGACGGTGGGTGCACACAGGGATGAAGAGGAGAAAGAAGGGAGGGGAACAGCCTCTGAGCAGGGCTCCTGCCCCAGGGAGACTGTCCAGGCTGAGGCGACAAGCTGCGACACTCTAGATGGGCAGCGGCTGGCAGGAGCCCACACGGGTCCTTGGTGGTGGCAGCATAGCACTGACCACGTGTTTCCAAATTCTTGTCGACTCCCAACTCTGAACTCCTCAGCCCATGCCCTCCCCATGTCTCCCTCAACTGTGAGGGACAGAAAGCATCGGAGGGTGACCTTTTCCCACTAACCTGAACCCCTACACTCCCACCTCCCTCAAAACTTTGCTTCCCAAAGTGCGTCATCCTCTTCTGACCACTTGCCCTTTGGTCTTTCGGCTTGAATCTCGTCTACTAGAAACCAAACCTCTCTTGTTACAAAGGTATTACAGCGTGCTCACTGTAGAAAATCTGGAAAATACAGAAAACTATAAAGAAGAAAAATAATATGCACTTATACACTTACCATAAAAGACAATCACTTTGAACTTTTTTTGTATATTATCTTTCGGGTTTTTTGGTATGTATGCTCTCCCACAGTCAAAATTGGAATGATAATGCAGGTCTGTTGTCTAATTTACTTTGTCTTCCCATTAAAATGCTTTACTCTGTGGCTGTGTTTCTCCTGTCTTGCTGCTGTGTTTTCTTGTCTTCTTAGCTCTCATAAGCATCGTGAGTCTGTACTCTCTGTCTACACCTCTGCCCTCTCCTTCCGCCCTCCAACTCCTGAGGGCTATTCCACATCCTTCCAACCCCCCACTCCCTACCCCTCACCAGAAGCCGGCAGACGCTGTCAGAGACCTTGACGCTGACAAATTACACAGACATTTTCCTCCCTCGTGTTACTGAAATGGCAGAGGCAGTGGCTGTGGTCCCTATTGCTTACTGCCTCCTGGACAGTCTCTCCTTCTTCCTTTTCAAGAAAATTGCACCCTGCTTTTCTTTCTCTCTCTTTTCTTAGAATACATCTGCACTTCTTGGGCGAGTTGAAGTTACTAGGTGCTGGTGGTTGTTCTGGGTCTGCCCTTGGTCCCTTCTCGTTCTCCAGTCTCTGGGCATTCACATCTCCTTCAGTGATTCCATCTCAAGGTCAGACTTTTCTCATGAGCTCCAAACCCCCAGATCTGGTGTCTCTCTGGCATCTCCAACTCCACAAGACTGAGCAGAACCCATATTGCTCTTGGGAGGCAACATAATTCTGCCCATCTTCTAGAACTCAGTCATGACAGCAAGGGAAGCTGGGAAATGGAGTAGCAAGCTGCTGCTTCCTCCAGGAGGAAAAGGGACACAGCTGGGAGAACAGCTGGCAAGTCTCCGTCTCAGCTATGAGGACTGTGACATGGCAGACCCATCAAACGAGTACCTTCTACAGAGACTTCTGATAAGCCATCAGGATGGCAAAACGGGAGTGCACGGGAAACAGCCTTTCAGGGGAGTTTGGAACTGAAGCCACTCTGGAGGTTACACAAAGAAAAGTCAGGAAACAAGGGCAGATATTAAAAGCAGCCCATCAGGCATGGTTTGCTTATCCACAAAGCCGTCCAAGATGAGCTCAGTGAAGGAGCATGAGGTCAGAGAGGGGCCTCTCCAAAGCAACCAGATGGGGCTTTTCTCTTGGCACAGAGACTCCTAACACTTTCAGGAGGACACCCAGAACAGCTGAGGCAATGCTTCGGGCATGCTTTCACTTATCACTATTCTTTTTTTTCTATTTCAGTTGCAAGTTTGAACATGTTTTATGCTTTAAGATTTCTGGTCATTTTCAAAGATAGCTTAAGTATTTCAGTTCTGTTTTTTCTCTTGATTCCTTCACTCTTCCAATCTTTATATTCTTCTATGTTTTACTGCCAAGTGCCTTCTAGAAAGCATGGCCTTGCAAGATGAAGGAGGCTGGGAGCAGATACGCCTGGGTGCCTGCCCTTCCTGTGTTCACTTTGCCTGAGCCATTACTCATTGGTGTTTGTGGGGCATAGGCTTTGGGTCCCATCAGAACAAATAATGGGCTCACAGATAGAAGGAAAATTCTTATAACATCTGTGAACAGTTCCTTACCTGTCAAACTTGGATGAAAATGGGTCATTTCTACCAGCCATCCTTCTCTTATGAAGACGTTTAATGAAAGATGTCTTTGATCTACCCAGCAGCTCAGTTTCTACAAATACTAAAGAATAATCTTTAAAAGTCTACATTTATTTGTTCGTAATCAAGTCTTCTTTCCCTTCTTTTTCATTCCCACTGCTACCATCGCTTAACTGCTCTGCCTGCTTTTTCGTTTCTTGGGAGGTCCCACTGGTGAGGTGATTTACAGCTTTGCCCCCAGGCCAGACCACCAGCAAGCCCAGATCCACTGCTCACCAGCCATGTGATCATGGCAAGTTCTTTAAAATCCCTTTGCCCCACTTTTCCTCATCTGTAAAATGAAGAAAATGATAGGGCCTGCACAAAGGGTGGGTTTGAGAATGGCATGAATTAATTCTTCTTTAAATGGAGAGATAGTTGACATACAACATGATGTTAGTCTCAGGTGTATAACAAAATGGTTCAATATTTGTATATGTTGGGAAATAATCACCACCATAAATCTAGCTACTATCCATCGCCATACATAGATGCAAACTTCTTTTTCTTGTGATGAGGATTTATAAGATCTACTCTCTTAGCAGTTTTCAATATGCAAAACAGTATTATTAACTATGGTCACCATTCTGTCCATGACATCTCAGGACTCAAGTTTATTTTGTCTCTGGAAGTTGGTACCTGCTGACCCCCTTCCCCCATCTCTTCCACCCCCCCACCTGCTGCATCTGGCAACCACCAATTTGTTCTATGTGCTCTTTTTTTTTAATGAATTAATTCTTGTAAAGCATTTAGGGCAGCACCTAACATGTGTTTTGCTTTTACTATTATCATTTTAATCTGTTCAGAAAGCCAGGACCAGAATATTGGAACTATCAATTTTCCTGTTAAAAAGCATCAGTGACTCTGCATTTGCCGAACAAATGTCATTCAAGGCCCTTCATGGTCTGTCCAGGATGCTTCTGGCATATTCTCTCACTCACCAGAATCAACCACGAGTTTATTCTTCAAACACACTTGTCTCTTTCTGGACTCTGCCTCTTAGCACATGGCATTCGCTTTGCCTGGAATTTTATCTTTCTAGATGGAAGTTTTACTCCTGGTATGCTGCTTTCCTCTTTTCCTGAGCAGCTTATGACTTAATTAAGAGCTGTCTACCTGGGGTTCCTTCCCAGCTGCCTGCACACCTGTATGACTTCCAGAGGAGAGGGCAGATGTGCACAGACGGGTCGGTGCTCAAAGTGAGGATAGCAGGAAGGTGTTCCAGCCTGGGCGTCAGACGTGCTCAGGGCCAATCTTTAGGCTCCCGTGGAATGCATAAAGTGAACAAGCAAGACATTCTCTGCCCCTTTTTTGGAGTTATTGAGAGGTTTAAATGATGTCGACAAAGTGAAAGTTTTGTGGGAAGAATAATAAGCTTTGCAAATATACAAAAGATCATCATTATTATAATAGACAGGGTTGAATGGAAAGAGTATGAGTCAAGACTGATTGATGACGAGATGTAATCAGTCCCAGCTTCAATGTCTACTCTGTAGTATGCCCAGTCACTTGATGTTTATAATCACCTCTGAGTTGAGGCTCAGAGAGGTGTAGGAACTTGCCCAAGTTCCCATGGCTGGTTGGTAATAGACTAAGCCTATGAATTGACTCCAGATCCATCTTGTTCTTGAACCTGGGATCTTGACAGTGACCTCCTGCCCCCAGACCCCATGAATGGTGTCAGCAGCTTTGAGTGCATAGAAATTGGAGGAGTATCTCCAGGACAGAGGCTTGCCATCTTGGGCAGTATCCCACGCATTTGAGGAAGCATCTCTAGAATGTAATTGCCCCAAAACAGCCCCAGCGATGGGATCCATTAGGTCTTGGGAAGAGCCCAGTGTTCTGCATTTTGAAAAATCCCTCCAGAAGATTCAGCTGTTCATCCCTGTTTAAAAACCCCTATTCCTGAATATTGATTAGTTGAGCGCAAACAATGTGCCAGATTTTGTGCTAGGCACTGGGGTACAGACATGAATAAATCGGGTTCTGTGTCCTTAAGGATCTTGTCTTTTAGAAGAGAATTGATTATATTGAATTTGCAACATAGAGCGATGAGTGCTAGCGACATTAGGTACAGCCATGGGATTGTGAAGAGGGGAAGGCCAGACTTCACTAAGAGCCGAGGAAGGCTCCTCAAAGGAGGTTAACAATCGATCAGAGGCTTGAAGGATGAGCGAGCCCTTTTCAGTTGAAATAAGTGGCCCAGGTGGTGTTCATTGAACATGTGACTGTTCAGTTCAGATTTTGCTGTCGGGAAGATCACTTTGGTGATTTTAAGAATAGGTTGGAGAAGGAAAACTAGACCCCCAGCAATTCAACCTGCTGGTCTCAAATGACCTTCCCCTCCAGCCAGTGTGGCGATCTCCTTCCCACTGGGACCCATTATCACTGGGAGCCCCGCACTGCACGCGGACTTGGGCCTTCCCCTCCTGAACATTCTCCCTGACGTTTCTTACTCAGTGTCCTCCCCCCCTTCCCCATTCACAAGAATTGCTTTGTTCTCACTACCTCACTCTCTCCTCCTGGGCCAAATGATTCCAGTCCCCACAGGTCACAGCTCCTTTTCTGGCCTCCCTTGCCTCACTACACAGCCTGGAACTCTTTGACAGTCATTTCAATGATACATCGGCTAATATGTCCAAATGCAGAGAGGAATTTATTTCAAATACAGAAGTGAATTGTTTTAATAGTACTGTTTTTGGGAACCCCAAATATTTTATGTAAGAAATATGGTCTAAGGACGATAAACATTAAGATTAAATGAACACACATTATTCCGTCAATCCTGACACATTGCAAAATACAGAGCTTGGGTGTATATATTTGGATTGAGTTGTTTAAAAGGTGTGCTTTGGTGAAACATGAACTCTGAATTATTTAGGGTAAACTTGTCAGATGTTATACTTTATGGAGATACTGTTTACTTATGTTTATGTTTATATTTTCATCAGAACTATGTGATTCAGTCTTGTTCCTGATCAGCTGATTATGAATTAGGGAGCTGAGACTTGGACGTTAGTGTGCAATTGACAAAATAACATATTCATTGCCCTAAAGGTTCTTTGAATAGTAAATAGATAGAGTTTCTTGTATTTATTCTATGGTCTTGGAGGCCCAGGACCAAATTGGAGGTCAGTGGCAAAATCCTATGGCGTTCCAGCCAAATTTGAATTATCTTTCCAAAGAATTTCATCTTTTTGCTAATGATGCTATACTGATCTTTAATGGAAACACTATTGAAGCCAATGGTCCCACTGAGCGGCCCTTGTGACCCATGAGCTGTGATGTAGCTCACTGCCACCTTGCTTTCTTCTCTCACTGCCCATGCCCCTGGCTCTCTCGGTCCTTCTGCCTTTCCCAGGTGGCTGAGCATCTTGGGGAAAGTCCTGAACTAGGGCTTCTTGGGTCCAGTTGCTGATAGCCCATGCTCCTCTTTATTTATCTGTATTTGACCCATAAGCATATTTCTCAGGGTGCTTATTCTAACTCTTTTTGGGCCCGCCCAATCCTTAACCCTCATGCTGACTTGCTCATCCTTGGCAAATGACCTTGTGTCCTGCTTTCCAGAAGACACGGACGTGGGCGTCCAAACCCCCTCCCTCTCCTCCATCGCAGCCTTTCTCTGAACCCTTCCTTTTGCTCAGCTTCCCATGCATCTCGGAGAAAGACTAGTGCCTCCCTTAGGCCTCACCTCCCCAGGGGCCTCTGCCTTATCATCCACAGTTACTTTTTCTATGTTGATTCTTAAATGCCCTGTCCCACCTCTCCCTGCTTTCGCAGACAGTAACTCTGCCTAACCGTATACCACCTGCTGTTTGAATAGTGGTCCTCTAGACTCTTATCACTCCCCTTCCTTCCTCATCAAACCTCTAGTATAGAAACTTGCCCTTCTCTTCCCATCCTGCTTTTATCCTGGGACCCACCAAAGCCATTTATCTTTTTGGATCTCATTAGAGTAAGCATGTTCTTTCTTTCATTGTTTTTTAAGTACATCTTTTCATCAGTCTTTTTGACTTTGGTCTGTTGCACGTCTTCTTGAAAATTTACCATCATTAGGTGACAAACTCCTTAAGCTCAGATGCTCTGATTCATCTTCATGTCTGGCAATATCTACTAGAATCGGCGACAGTGTTTACTTAAATGTCATTTTTCATAAGGTTTACACTGATTATCCTACTTAAACTCCAGCTTGTGTCTCACCTTTAGCATTCTCAATTCCCCTGTCCTTTACCAACAGTGATATATTTAATTGCAAATAAGACTGTTTTCTAAGAATGGTTTCCCATGAATTTATAACTGAGTAGTTGAGAGATTTGGGATCACACAGTCAGACCAAGGAGACTCAGTGACATGGGACAGCATTAAAGTTGTGATTAATACAGAATCCAACCAAATACCATATTTTATACATAGGACGATATGAATAGAGTCTGTAAGAGGGAAGCATGTAGAGGAAGAATTGTTGAGATGTCTTCCACTTTTGGGAGATGTGGGGATGAGAGAGCATGCTGACTTGCCTGCTTTGTCTCCTTTTGTGGACTAGCCCAGCCTTATACGGAAGATGGTGTGGTTGATTCAGGCTGACTTTGATGTCAGGCTACCAGGCATCAAGGGACTGGACAACAGTCCAGACAGAGCCTCTTGGGGAGGTGATAATATCTTCTCCTTGAGGTCTGGGCCTCAGTACAATCCTAGCGCTGATCACCTAGGAGTTGCTGACTCTCCATGACTACATTCTAAGGGACAGATGAGAAGCCAAGTAGTTAAAATTTCAATATACAGTGAGAAAGAGAGCTGCCACTTTTCTCCCGTAGGAAGAAACCAAAGATGAGCAGAAGGTTGCTGGGTGTGCACAGATTCAGGGGATGGAAGGCCTTCCTCTGCCTTTGCTGAAGCCACTGAGGAGGATTCAATCCTGACATTGCCTCCAAAGCAAGATTTTTGGCCTTGCTTTGTCCACATGTGGGAAATAACATCAAAGCCAAGTGTGCACATACATACTCTTTTGCAGGCATCTTTCCATCACAGTGCTAATGGTGGGAAGCAATGAATGAATCTCTCCAAAAGCCTTGGAATTCTTTTCTCTCTTTAGGTCCATCTGTACCAGGAGGTTTGCCTTCCATTTATGCTTTATTTAGCTTAGTACAAAAAATTAACATACAAAATATGAAGACACAGTAGCTTGATAAAGTGGATGAATAATAAATGAGGCTGTCGTTGGGTTGGGGAGAAAGGGAAGCCACCATGGATATGAAATCCCCCAGGGAGTTCAGTTGTGTGTCGGCAAAGTACCAAGGGGCTAACCCATGATGGATAATACAGAGATGCCTCTTTATTTACCCTGGCAAGTCCTGAGAGCTCGCTCTCCCAGCACTGATAAAACCCTGCTGAAATCCACCAACTCGTGCTGGTGGGAGGCCTCAAGTCATCTCAATAAATAGTAGTGTAAATAACACTTTACTGCAGCAGAGTGTTTCATCCCAATGGAAGATGTCTTGAAGCACATTGTTCCCAGGGCAGAAGATCAGAGAGAGCGCTATAAATACCCAGCAATAAGGATGATCATTTCTTTGGGCTGTTTTTAATTGGCAGAGCAGATGTGGACCCACACTGAGTCTATCTGGGATTTCACAATTTTGTGTCATCACGTGAGATTAGCATGGCAGGGACACAAGCCGCCCTCTGTGCAGACCCCCTGGAGGAATGGAGGGGTTTGCATATGTCCTGCATTCAGTCATGTCTCATATTCTCTCCAACGACACCCCTTCCGGGGCCCTGCTGTGTCCTGGTCACACAGAGCAGACTATCAAAGTCTGAAAATCTCTGGTGAATTCTAGGTAACCCTCTGAGTTTCTACTACCCACCCTGTTTCCTAAAGGATAATGCAAATAAAAGTAGTAACTAAAGGCTTATCATAGATTTGTCTGCTTTGAATAAAACCACTTTAATCAACCCTCCTTACATAAAACTATATGGAATATTAGTTCCATGAATGGAACATTTATTCTACAGGTCACATAAGTAGAGAAATGTACAAGCACTAAAAAGAATTGATGCCAAAGGCATTTTTGTTTTTGCTTATGATGCTGGGCTGCACCACTATTTACTTTTGTCTTCCATGAAATACTGAAACAGAACAAAATCTGCTCACTGGGAATCGGGAGGATTAAATAAGACATGTATTTGAAAATGCTGGGCTTGAGCCCTCATACAGAGGGTACTCAATAAACACGTTTTGAGTTGAAATGACTTTGAAAATATAATTTTTATTTTATAAATTGTGGTGCTACCTTTCAGTACTTTCTTCACTCAAGAATTCAGCAAACTTATTTTGGGAGTCCTTGAATTTAACTCATTCACGATTAATGACACCAAAAACATGTCTGATACAAGAAACATCAGGGTAGCTGGGTGAGAATCCCAGTGATAAAGCCCATTTATTAAATTCATATCCCGAGTGGAAGCGACATTCCTTCAGCTCAGCCTGGGAATGTTCCCTGAGTGACTAGTTTCCCTGTGACTGGGGCTGGGGGTGGTGGCCCCACAGTGGCTGCTGTACCTGGGATGATCCACTGGGCCAGGCCCATTCCTCTCGTGGGCTAATTCATGAGGAGGTGAGAGGGACTCTTTGACTTGAGTCATTACAGATGGTTGGATTTCCAGAGGAAGTTTCAGAGGAGGCTCTGTTCAATATCCAAAGATATTGGATACTCAGGCTGGAATATCCTGAATCCCAGGATTCAGGAAAAGTGGCAAAAAGGAAAAAAAAAAAGAAAGAAAAGGAGAGATTGCTTTATGCCAAGCTCATGGAAATACTGTGTGGAAGGCAATACAAATCAGGCGGCTCACTTGGGAAAGTGAATTGGCTTGAGGAGCCCTTAAGAGTGTGCTGTTTGTAGTTTTTTGAACAAGAACACCAAGTAAACATTCAAGTAAGTAACCAAGTAAACACAATTCAGCCCCGCGGCCATTCAGGAAAGGGATACACTGACCCAGTAACTCCACTTCTAGGAATTTACCCCAAGAAAACACAATCTCTGATTTGAAAATAAATATGCACCCCTATGTTTAGCACTGCATTATTTACAGTAGCCAAGTTACGGAAGCAACCGAAGTATCCATCAATAGATGAGTGGATAAAGAAGATGTGGTACATATGCACAGTGGAATACTATGCAGCCATAAAAAGAAAGAAAGCCTGCCATTTGTGATGACATGGGTGGGCCTAGAGAGGATTATGCCTAGTGAAATAAGCCAGGTAGAGAAAGACATATACCATGTGATTTCACTTATATGTGGAATCTAAAAACAAAACAAAATGAACAACAGAGCAGGAGACTCACAGACACTGAGAAGTGACTGGTGGTCACCATGGGGAGGGGTTGGTGTGGGTGTGTGGGGAGGGTGAGGGGGATAAAGGGGCACAAAAGTGTCAAGCATAAGTTGGTCACGAGGATGGAAGTGCAGCATGGAGAATATAGTCAATGATTTTGTAATATCTTTCTATGTTGACGGAGAGTAACCGCACTAGTCAGGGTGGTTTTAATAATGTGGGTAAATGTTGAATCACTATGTTGTATACTTGAAATCAACATAATATTATGTATCAACTATACTTCAATTAAAAAAAGAAAAGGGATAAACTGAGACAGAAGACAGCCTTCATGCTGTGGAGCACATGGGGCACCGTGGAAGCAGGCACAAATGAATACGTTTCTGAGGCTCTGTTTTTGCCTGTATTACGTGGAGCCTTGGGCTGTGCACTTCCAAGGCCTTCTAGTCCTCTGCTTCACCAGGCCCACTGCTGAGTGATAAATAATCGTTGGATTATTCCCTTACTATGTACCAGGAGCTGTGCTGGGAGTTGCACCTACTCTCATTCACTCTTTGCAGACATCCCTGTGAGGAAAGCACACTGTTTTCCTTCTTTTACGGGGGGAAACTAGGTCCTGAAGAGGTTAAGTGACTGCTCAGCTGCACAGGCACAGAGGGTGCAGAGGCAGGGCTGACCCGAGTCGGCCTCTCTGAGGAGGACTGGGTGATGACTTGGGCTGTGCTTCTGGCTCTGGGCATCTGACAGCAGGTGAGACTGGCCTGGGCCCAGGTCGTTCTAGTCCAGTGGAGGTGAGCCGGCCACTTCAAACATGTGTGCTTTTTTCTCTCACACCCAACTGCCAGGGCTTGAGAGCCAGGGTGAGGTGAAGAAAGGGGGCTGTTTTGGGCCAGTGAGTTCTCTCACGTCCACTGGCCCCAACTCAGGAAACTTCAGCTCTGCAGAAAAGTGACCTTGCAATCATAATCTAAGGTTTTAAAGTTGAAAGGGATTTTTGCAGCCAGCTGTCTAACATGTAACTCCATCTGTAACCAGCAGCCAGTTGCCTGGAGCCGGATCCTGAGGCTGGGAGGTTCAGGTGTCTCTGGGGCAGGCTGGAAAGGAAGCTCTCTGGGCATACGCTGACCTCCTCCTGCACCATGTCACTTCAGCTTCTTTACGCCTTGCAGGCTTGTGGACACCAGGCACTGACAGCATCCTGGGCGGGGCATCAAATTCTGCCTTTACTCGCTGAATTAGCCTTGCCCATGGTTAAAGCAAGTACACATGGATTTCACTTTATTTTCATGAAAGCAATATGGTGTGATGATGGGAAGAAACATTAGGCTGAGTCGTACTTGAGAATGAGCTTCTAGCTCTGATACTATTAAGTATTGGTGAGACTCAGTTTTCGTTTCTGTAAAATGAGGGGGTAAATTGGATGGGCCTCGGGATTTCTTCAGCTGTAAATTAGGATAACTGGGACCACTGAACTTAGCACAGTTACACCGCATCTGCTGCACGGGAGGTGCTTCCTCAGGGCGTGGGGCACATGCTGGGCTCTGCAGTCTGGCTTTGATAAGAGAGCCCTGCTGGAGGAGAGCTACCATACCCCGCAGCACCTTTCATCAGCTTGAGAATTTTATGTGCTGTTTACACATCTTAGCTGATACACGTGGATGCAAACTCCTGACTGTCACAACACAGACGCAGAAGTAGAGCAGGGGCAGAAGCGACTTGCAAAGCTGGTCTGGAAGGTCCGCCAGCCCAGATGTTTCTGAATCCTCAGGGGTTAAAAAATCCGGGCAATGGATGCATGGCAGTTTGTTCTGTTCTTTCTACGTTTCTGTATATTTGAAAACTTCATGATGAAAGCGACCTTCCTTTACTTGTTTAGAAAGAAGGTGGGGAACAAGCTGTTTGGTGCATTAAAGGGCTGCCAGCATTTTGGCTGAACCCCGCTGAGTTTTCAGAGCCTCAGGATGGATGATAGCGCTGACCCGCCCACTCCCAGGGAAGACCTGACTTTCCTCCTCCCGCTTCTCCCTTGGGACGTGGGTGAGCTGTCCCCGATTTCTGTGCCTTGCTTTGGGAAGGGCTGAATTTTCCCTGGTCCCACAGAGATATGCCCACCGTGGGTGTCCCGCAGTCCTCAAGCTTCCCAGAAAGGAGGGAAAGGGAGACTGTAATGCGAACGGGGAGAAAAAAACTATGGTTCCTTCTCACCTCCTAAAGAGCTGAATTGGTTGCTTCTCTAGAACACAAATATTTACAGCAGACACAATAGCGTGAATACAGTAAGCACCCCCATGCACATGGGAAATGGAGTCGATGTATTTTATGTGTCTGTGGAAGGCCTTGGGGATTACAGGGTGGAGGCTGGAGAAATTGCTTTCATACAGTGGAGAGGCCCTTTGCTCTCAGAAGTGTCTCTTTGAGCATTGTCTCATGGAACTGGGCCACAGTGCTGAAAGCTGAAGATGAAAAATTTATAAAAAAAGATAAATCCATGACTTCAAGTGCTAAGAATCAATCCACAGTTACTCCTGCCGGTAGACCTCCAAGTTTTATCTAAATAAATTTCTTGACAATTTTGGCCCATTTTCCGCATATGCAATAAGCATCTTAGAGGTTCACCTAGGTTACCCCTCCTCCTTTCATTTCCTTTAAAAAGAAGGCACGTGGGAGAAAGTAAATGTTTCTTTCCCTTCTCTTAAGTATTGGTATTAGAGAAAGTCAGCAGTTCTAGAAACTAAAGTATGAGTTTAAACAGATGTAGCTAAGGCTATGCTGGCATAATAAATATGAAGCGGGCATTTCATATTGCCAGACTTTGTTTTATACATATTAAATACAAAAAATGTTCCCCCAAATTACTGATATTACATTCTTTGTGGTGGTATTGTTCTTACTTAAAATTCAGGACAGCTAAAATTTGGGCTCTATCTTAAGCTCTATTTTTGATCTTAATGAAGCTCTTTGAAAATGAAATTAGGATTTAAATACTTCTTTCTTAGCTTGGCACTTAAGACTGGCATGCTACTCTTTTAAGGAACTTTAGGCAAAAAAAAAAACAAACCCAAAAACAGAACAGAAAACCAAAAAACCTCTATCTTTTCCAAATTAGACAAACAACTTCCCTCTCTGTCTTAATTCTACAGATCCAGAGTAAAATAAATTGATTTGCATTTTTAAGTAACTATTAAATATTGGTAATTTCCAGTATATTTGTCAGAGATGTACTATGTTACGCTATAGTGAAGTATGAAACTGTACAAACCTGGATGTGAATGCCAACTTTAGCATATGTTACGATATTGGGGAAAGTTTCCTATCCACTCAAAGCTTCAGTTTCCTCACCTATAAAATGGGAATATCAGTACAAACCACTCTGGTTGGCTGCAAGTAATAATTGAGAAAATGTAGTATGGGAAAAATTAAAAAAGAGAAAAGTGCTACAAACAGATACTAAATGCTCAAGAAAAGGTGAGATCTCCCCATGCCCTTGACATAGTCTACTTCATACAACCACATCTTAGAGAGATGTTCCAGGGATGCCTGAGGAGGGAGAGGTGGGAAAGCAGGAGACTCCTGGATCGGACAACTGGACACCTGTTAAAGAAAAGCAAAATGGAAGCACAAAGGGTCCAGACTGAAGAGGGGCCACCAAATATACAGAGCAGGGAGCACGGCTGAGATGGTCTCTGCAAAGGGGAAGATGGGGAGAGCGAGGAAGGGGGATTGCTCAGGGGGTTTTGACGGATGCCGGCACTCAGGGCAGACACTCTGTTTAGGTGCATAGTCTGTTTAAATGATTAGCATTTTCTTATTTCTGGAGAATGGGGAAGGTGGTGTGTTTTTTCTACACAGGATTCCAGAGATATTTTGTATGTGAATTACCAGACGGTGGCATTAGTCGTCTACAGGGCACTAGGCTGACTCAAAGATTGGTTGGCTGAGGGGTTTGATAAATGTGAGAAATCATATGGAGTGGGTTTATTTATTTATTTTTTGTCTTTAAAGAAGAAATTAAGAGCTTTGCTGCAGCTAATAAACAGGGGCAAAGTATTCTGGATGAAAATGTTTGAGCAGTGATTCCCGGATGCCCCAGGTGTGTTTGCTGAAGGGCGGGAGAGCTCTGACGTCCTGTGAAGGTGCTGTGAGGAGGGCTGGGGACTCCTGTCCAGTTTTTCCCTCTCACTAATCTCAGCTAAGGATTCTTCTCTTGGCCTTGTGATAGGAATGTGGTTTTGAAATACTGATCCATTGATTCCCTTCAGGCAACTTTAATTTATGAGGGAGGATGACATTTCAGGTAAGTTACAGACAAAGGACAAGTCCTCTGAGCTCAACCTGCAGAGGGACTGCGGGTCAGAGAGGTTGTCCTCATCGTCCCATTTGGAAAACGGGCAGGGATGTATGCAGCAAGGGGCAACTAGGGAATTTCCCCCAGTAGCAGAAGGAATGTGGGGCTCTTATGAAAAAGGGAGTTTGGACCTGGGAGTCAGTTTAGGATCAAGCTGAATCGGTTTAGGATACATATCACAGAGTAAGACTTATATTCCCGTGGGCTGGACTCTGTGGACTTGAATTGTCTTTAACTGCTGAAACTGATGGCGTCTTGCTGAGTGGCCTCGCTGAGGATGATCTGTGGTGCAACCTTCTGCTAATTTAAGGAACATACTACAAGGCTGGAGGGCTTATGCTGTCAGGCTGAGTTTGGTTTGGATTAAGTTTGTCTGGGAGCAACAGAAGACCCCTCCCAGAAGTTTAAATAAGGAAAAAGTTTTTATATCTCATGTAAAATAAGTCCAGAAGTTAGCAGTCTATGGCTGGTTTGGCGGGTCAATGGTACCCTTCTACATTACTATTTTACCAGGTGTGGCTTTCATTTCCAAGAGGGATCTGTGCTCTGTATCACCAGCTGCAGCTCCTGGTTGTCAGGAAGCAGGATGGAGCAAGGCTAGAACCTTCCTGCTGAAGACACTTTCCTGGAGCCACATACAATGTTCTGCTCATATTTCCTTGACTAGAACTTGGTCATGGGCCCACCTTTATCTGCTAGAACTGATGTTTATGATAGTGCTGAGATTAGCTGAAGGTTTTAGGATTAATCAAAGAGCTTCCTGAGAATGTTATAAATTTCTTCTGGCTAGAGATTGGAGGCTCATCTGTACAAAGACACAACTACCGGCAAGCTGGTGAAATGCAAATCTGTTTTGGCGCTGCAGTAAATTGTGAGTTTAAGTTAAAATGTTTTTAAAAAATCCTAATATTAAAGAGTCAAGTATATAATCTTATGCAGTAAGCTCTTAAAAGGAAAACACCTCTTAACTCTACTAGCTTCTATATTGGTCTCACTAAAGAACAACAATTACCTTGAACAACTGAATCCAAAACTGGTCTCCCATTTGACCTCAGAGCAAAACTTCTATTGATCTTAGTCTATAGGCCTGAGACCTACAACTTCCAGGGACACCTGCCCTTCAATTCAGCTGTGGGAGATTTATTCACTACGCTTAGGTTGTTAAAACTAATCTTAATCTCCACCTTTAATATAACAGGTCACTGACAAGGTCCAGCCCATCTTCTACAGCTCTTGTTTGTTCGCCTCGTCAGGAAATGAAAAGGAAGAGAAAAGGGGTTGGCCGTTTAGCTACTTCTTTATGCCAAACTCCTGGCTTATTCCCTGAAATAGAAGGGAAGTAATTTTTCACTTCATTCTTAAGTTGGAAGGGAGAATTTCTCTCTGATAGGCGTTTCCCTCATAGCTACTTCCCTTATAGCTAATTATTGGCAGGGAGTCCTTGCCTCTTCTGAAACAGAACCCTAAATTCCAACTGTATGTGGGACTGTTATGTTTTCCTGGAAAGAAGGTTCAGAGCTTTCAGGACGAATTTCCAGGCATCTGTGACCTCCTCCCTCCTCCAAAGTTTAAGTTTCTGGGAAGTGCAGGGGGTGACATACATGCGTGAACTCTTGTTACCAGTTTTCTAGCAGCTGATAGAGCTCATTTATATAGCGGGCTTTATAAACTTGTAAACTCCTCCAGAAAGTATTTCTGAAGGTACTTGAACCATTTCCCAAAGATTATTTTGAACAATATTTAGGTAACTTTTAAATAGAGTTATGCTAGTTTAATATTTAATGCTACTGCGCAAACCAGATGAATCTCTAAACCTCAATTTGAAATAGGACAGTGTAGTAAGATGCCACAGTCACTACTTGTCTTCTCTGTGCTGCACTGTCTTCCCCATGCCCCCACCCCACCGTGTGTACTAATTATAATAGGCCTCGATCCCCTTCTCCCACCCTCCCCACCTGCCCTCCCCCCCCCTTTGGTAACCACTAGTCCCTTCTTGGAGTCTGTGAGTTGTCATATTGCATTCAGATCGATTTATAAATTTGTATGTATATATGCTTATATATATATATGTTGGGATTATACTATATATATAAAATATGTATTTATATGTATTTACATATTCTATATATGTATATTCTCTATATACTTATATGTATATGTGGGGAGGTTCTACAGTTTCTCTTGAGAGTCCATTCTAGGTTCTGATAATACTTTGTAGGTGACAGACTCTTCATAGATCAACTGAGTTCCTCCTGGCTGCCGCCTCACTGACTCTTTTAAAAAGTGAAGAATAAGTCCGTATCCTTAATACTTTTCCATGAGTACTGTAAAACACTGCTTTAAGATATTATGTTGATTTATTGATATATTCACCACTTTCTAAAATAATTGTGGGATGATCACACTAGTTCTCAAACTTTTTTGTCCTGCTATTCTTTCTTTCCTACACAGGGTATATTTTCCATTTCTTTTCATTTTTTTCCTCTTTCGTGACTCTTTTCAGCTAAGTTTTTTAGAAACGCAAAGACCTAAGTTAGATCTGATACTATTGGAATTTTGAGACCGAACTGATGGTAATGGAAACATGATTTTCTGGCTTTGAAAGCAGCCATCCTTTCATAGCTACATTTCCCCCTGCTGAGCGGCACCTGTTGAATCTTTTTCCTCTGTGCATATGTGATGATCTTCATCTTCATCTTTTTTCCTTTTAGCCATTTGTCTAACTCATCCAAGCGACTGAGTCGTGCATCTCTCTTCCAAGAGGCTAGCTCCCCTTGCCTCACTCGGCAGCATCCACCAAGCTAGGTGGGTGTATCCTCCATTGCTTCTTCCAGGTCAATGACAGAGAAATGAAACCACGGCGCTTGTGGAGCTGACCGCTGGCAGACGCCCCCGGCTCTGCTCTCTGGAGAGTGATCATGAGCTGAAAATGGATAACTCAGCTCTGGATGCAGACGTGTATGGTCATCAGCCAACTGCAACCCACGAATTGCACCATCAGCAAGTCAGATGCTCGTTTTCAGGAGCACAGAAATCAGAACTGGAACAGCACTTCTCTCCCGGAGGACACAGTGAGCGTCAGTCCGCTCGGGCAGCCTGTCTCCCGGAGGACACAGTGAGCGTCAGTCCGCTCGGGCAGCCTGGGTCCTCGCAGTGCCTTTAATGCGTCCTCAGTTGAAGGGCCCCAGTGGCTCTATTCTCGAGTTCTGCCTGGTTCTAAAACATCCCACTTCCCATTGAGAATGGACCCGTATTTCCAAAGAAAACATACAATGGCCAAAAAATACATGAAGAGGTGCTCAACATCACTGATCAGCAGGGAACTGACAATCAAAACCACCACCAAATATCACCTCACACCTGTTAGGATGGCTCTCATGAAAAAAACAAAACAAACAAAAAAAACCAAGTGTTGGCAAGGATGTGGAGAAACTGGAGCTCTTGTACACTGTTGGTGGGAATGTAAATTGGTATAGCCATTAGGGAAAACAGTATGGATGTTCTTTGAAAAATTAAAAAATAGAACTACCATACAGTTCAACAATCCTACTTTTGGGTATTTATCCAAGAGGTGATCAGGATTTTGAAGAGATACCTACATTTCCATGTTCTCTGCAGAATTATTCACAATTAGCCAAGATACGGAAACAACTCAAGTGTCCACTGACAGATGAATGCATAAAGTGTGTTGTATACATACCTGGGGATATTATTCAGCCTAAAAAAAGAAGGAAATCTTGCTGTTTGTGACAGCTTAGACAGACATGGAGGACATCAGGATAAGTGAAACGAGCCAGACACAGAAAGACAGACACTGAGCCATCTCCCTTACATGTGGAATCTAAATAAGCCAAACCTGTAGAAGCAAAGGGTAGATCTCTTTTATTTAGGGAATATACGGCAGCAAACAATACCCAGAGGTGAAGGCATCACAGAAGAAAATAGAGAAACTATTATTAGGAAGGAAGGCAGAAGAGAATGGGATATTTTGATTAAAACTACTGGACCAAGTGTAGAATTTTCAGAAATTTGTCTTTGGGCATTTTATGTTTAGGACAAAAACACGTGTGACGTTAGCTAGTAGATTCCTGAGTGTTGAGTAGTAGAAGGTTGTGTAGCGCATCAGACAGCAGAGGTATTTTAATTCCTGCTGTATGTTGGTAGCGGAGTGACTTTGTTTTGGGGCCATCATGTCATCATCTGTAAAATAGGGGAGTTGGCCTAAGTGATCTCAAACACTTTTCACTAGGAAATTCTGTGATTCCTGACTCTGTGAATAGAACTGCATTGTCCCAGGCAGGCAGTTGGAAAATAAACTACGGAATGAGAGTAAAAAAAAGATAAGTTCACAAAATGAGAAGAGGATCAATTGACCACAGATAGGGTTGACCTTTAGCTGAATTAGGAAAGAGGTTGTTTTATTTTTATTTTATTTTGTTTTCTCTCCACCCTTTTGCTGGAGCACTGCTACCCTGAGCACCCCACCAGATGCCCACGCTGCTTGCCCCTTTGGCTCCCAGGACCCCACAGGGTCATGCAACAGGGAGCAAGACCCTGGGGCTCCACTCCCTTCCTGCCCAGTCTTCTCTGATTCCTGGAGGCCCAATAATTCTGTGTCCATTCCCAGGAGGCAGCAGGTGGTAGACTGGCAATCAGAGAGCTGTTCTTTCTCACCACAAGTTCACTTCTTGCTTGAGCGGGAACAACATAAAAGCAGGCCCTGTGTTTGGTAGGCGGAGCAATTATCTCTGGGTGCCCTCAAATAAATTCTGTCTTATGCCCTTGATTACCCAATTCTGTCACTGTCTAGCTAAGCCACTTTCTTTTTCTGCATTTCAAGCATCTTTATAAGCAAGTAGGATAGTAAGGGTTATCCTCTGCCAACCTCAGAAGGCTGCAGAGATATCCCAAGGAGGCAGCAGGTGTGACATTGTTTAGTGGCCTGCAAATCTTTCCCCTGGTGGCAGGTGATGTTCTTGTCATTGTGATTAGCCCCAGGTAGTAGGTGTGCCCAGGTATATAACAGAATGATGAGGGGTGCCAGTTATACTCCTAGAATCCTGCTTATAAATTGTCCCCCAGAAAATAGTACCCTGGAATAAAATGAGATTCTCAGTTTCCCTGAATCACATGTGTAACTATCATTACTTTTGCTCCAGCTCTGTGCTGTGGGCTTCATAGATTACAGTTTCCCATTTGGCAGACTGTGAAAGGACTCCGAGATGAAGGAATTTGCTCAAGTTTGCATGGTTCGCATGTGGAAGAGCAAAACTTCAGACCTGGTGTGGGACTTTGCCATGATGGTTTGGGGCCCTCAAAGGCCAGTGAGTCCAACTGGGACATGGTTTCTTCAGTGGACTTTCTTCAACCCCAGGCAAAGGAGAGCCCTCTGTGTCCCATGGTTCCCTGAGTTCTTCTCTGGGATGTTGCCCCTCACACTGCCTGTGCCCGTGCTCCATGGCACATGTTCTACTATGGATTGTGAGGTCTAGAGTACAGTGGTTGAGAGCATGAGCTCTGGGGTCAGAACTCCTGGTTAAACTGTGGCTCCAGGGCTTAGAAACAGTGTGAGGTTGGTCACATCACTAAAGTTTCCTGTACCTATGTTTGCTCTTCTGTAAAATGGGAGCATTAATATCTTCCCCACAAGGTTATTGCGAAGATAAAATACATTAAGAGGTGTGAAGTTTCTGGAGCCAAGCCTCTACTCATTGAGAGCTTGCCCAGGTTGCCTTGGAATCCTCAAATGCACAGCAGAGTGTCTGCTACACAGTGGGTGCTCAGCACATGTCTACTGGAGGGACAGAGGGAGCGAGATGATGAAGACCGTTCAAAGTTGAAGGCTGTTGAGGAAGACAGTGGCCTGGGAGAGAGGGACGGCACTCCTGGGGCAGCTCTTAGATGGTAGCGAACCTGGTTGCCTCATCTCAGAACTGGGCTTGGGAAATAAAACAACAGGGATTCTGGTGATTGAAACAGGGAAGGGAAGGACTGAGTGTGTGAGTATAAATGCAAACACAAATTTGGTAACTAAGCAATCTGGCAAAGATCCCCACTCTAGAGAAGGAATTTTCTCTTTGAACAGCAGAGTAGTAATGATAGTTCCACATAGGGCTTTGGGGCATGTGCCCAAGAGTGGCTGTCTTCTCACTGATCTCCTCAAGGCCCTGAAGGTCAGGTTAGGGGTAAATGCAGGGTCGCCAGTCCTCAGGGCGCACCATGAAAGGCCACCGCAGACTGGGAGGCTTCCATCAGTCCTTGTGTGGCAGCTGCATGTCTGCTCATCAGTTCCTGTCAAGGCCTTAGTCCCTGTACTTCCTGCAGTGTGTGACTACCAGCTGAGTTCTTTTTCCATTACATTAATAACCCAGCCATCTAAGGAAGTTTTTATGCTTTCTCCTTTGCTCTTCCCCTGCATTTGGAGCACAGGAAGAGCTGAATGAGGCAGAAGAAACACGTGCTGGTTGCACTATCTCCCCGCTGCACCAGAAGCGCATGCTGTTTTCCTAACCTCCCAGACCAGCGGCGATGCCAGCATGTCATCTTGCTCCCTTTCTCCCTAAGAAATCACTTGTTTTTGTATTTCTTCTCCAAACAACCATTGTCCTCTTTTTCACTTGTCATCACTGGCCAGAAGTCGACTTCATTGAACTTGAACTACTCACCCTGGATTGATTAAGATGTCCAAGTTAAAAAACAATCATAGTCCTCTTTTTTTTAGGATGAAGAAAATATCCTATTAGTTTGTTGATGGCTAGTTTGTTTCTTTCCAGTAAGTTGCATTTGAGGTCATAGTGGGCAGGCTTGGTATTAGAACATTCATCTTCTACTCAGCCTCATGACTGAGACATTTATCAATTCCCAGAACAGCTTTATCTGTTTATAAAAATTAGTGAGATTTGGGGCCATGTTCTTTCAGATAAAGACTCCCATTCTAAGATCATAATGGTCTTTGAGTCCTATTTGTATGGGTGGAGCCAGAGACTCCAATCTTTTCTATTTTTTTGTGAACTGTGAGCCACAGAGTTGGGGTCCCAAAGCCAGGTACTAGGTGGGGGGCTGCTCTTTCTTTGTACAGGCCAAATGCATAGTGATATTTCTGGGTCCAAAAATTCCTGGTGTACACACACACACACACACACACACGGGAATCAGGTTACCCCACAGATCACTGGGAAAATAACATGTTTCAGGGCAAGAGTGTGTGTGTGGGGTACTACGACTCCTGGCTTGGCCAGGCAAGATCAGGCTATCTGCGGGTATGAGTTCCCACCTCCTGTCAGAGGACTTAATCAAAGGACCGGACTGCTGGCTGACCTGTGAGCTGGACAGGGGCAATGAGGGGCTCCTCGACCCTTGGCTTGGAACACATGCTCTGCCCACCGTTCCCACAGCTGGAGCCATTTTCAAGGATACAAACTTAAGAGAGCCATGTGTTGAGGCCATTTGGGCAGTAGACATGACTGAACCGTGTTAAATAGCCATATAAACTTTCAAGGTTTGGTGGGTGGGTGTGGAGATCTACTTGCCTTCTATGTAAGTTCTCCTGTTTCTTGAACATGCCACCTACCAATCTGGAGTGGCTTGTCTCTTTCTTTGGTCTTTTCTTGCTCTCTATGTACACAGGCCAGTTTCAGATTTCACCTAGGAAGCGACTGAGTTTGTGTACAAACACTCCTTTGCATTCTGAAGAGCACAACATAGCTCTCATCTGTGAGCCATCAGAAATAGAATGACTCCTGAAGTCCACCTCTGGTGTCTACCTTGCCAGGACGGCAAGGGATTACCTTATCCAGAATCATCCCTGCCACTGGAGGGAGCAGGATGTTGCCTTGTGTTGGGATTTGACAGGTAACACCAGGTTCCATCTGCACACAGATTTCCTGAGCATTGTTTTACCAAGTGCCAGGAGAAAGAACCACTGGAAAGAGGCAGAAGGAACAATTGCCAGAGCTGATACAGGGGCAGGAATAATTTGTATTCCTTTCAGCCAGAGAGGAAACATTTGGAAATTCATGGGACTTTGGGTAGCATGTACAGTTTTGACTCAGTAGTGGGGGGAAATTAACCTGAAACTAAAGGCTACTCCAGTCTCCCTTAACAAAGCTTAAAAGCAAGCCTGAAAATGGTTGAGCTATTGCAAAGTAATTTAACTGCATCCAGAACAAAGCTCTAGAATATTTATAGAAATTCAAAAATATCCAGCACTGAACAAGATAAAATTCATATTATCTTTTATCTAAAAAATAAAACCTATCAAGCTACAAAGAAACAGGGAATAACAACTCATAGTAAGAAGAAAAGTCAAACGATGAAAGTGAATCTGAAAATGGCACAGATGACATATTTCCATTAATAGACAAAGACATTAAAATAGTTCTATAACTGTATCCCTTATATTTAAGAATGTAGAAGAGTACTTGGGCATATTAAGGAGACACCTGGAAGATATGAACTTCTAAAGATGAAAGATACATCATCTTAGATGAAAACTTCACTGTATGGGACTAGCAGCAGATTAGATGCTGCAGAAAGAGCGGTTGGTGAATTGGACGGAACAAGACGAAACACAAGGAGAAAACGCCTGGCCAAAACATAAGCAGAGCACCAGTGAGCTGGGGGACAACTTTATGTGCACTTGGACTTCCTGAGGGAGACGAGAGAGAAGGGAAGATAAAAAAGAATTGAAAAAATAATACCCCAAAGTTCCCAGATTTGATGAAAACCGTAAACTCACAGATTCAGGAAGGTCAGTGAAACTCAAGCACTAAAGTCGAAGAAAAAGCCTTTGAGGAACCTGGTGAATGAAGTTAGTGAGACATTCTCCTAACTTCTTCCTAGACAGTAACAGCAGACATTCTGTTGAAGAATATGTTTCTTTTCACAAGAACAAATTTGGTTCTCCTTCGTAGAGTGGGAGAACAACAGCCAGGATGGATCTCAATTTTGAGGGGAAGCTGGCTCCAGAAACCTGAATCTTTGAAATGTTTTGAAGATGTCAGTGAACTTGGAGGTTGTTGAAGGATGACTGAGATCATGGGATAAAGAAAAATGTGGGCAGAGATGAGGCTAATAGATGAAGGTTATGGACTACCATCCTTGGGCTTTGTCTGATATTCTGGTTGTCTTTTAGATTCCTTGAGTTCTAGATTCACATCAAACTTTGGAATGCAAAGATAATCAAAATTTCCTCAAAACTGGATTCTAGGTGCTTGTTGATTGCTTAAAGAAAATGACCCAATAATAAATTTATGGTTTGCAAGTTCTTTTCTTCTAAAATAAACAATAATAACAACCACAACAAGAAAAAAATCCAAACACCCAGAATAGATACTTTTCATCTTTGCTATTTATAAAAGAGAACTTCAACTTTATAGCAATATAGTATTTCAAGAACAACATGGATTTGGTATAAAAACTAAAGTAAACACTAGGATCAAAGTAAGGAAACTTCCAAATGACTCTTTCTCTCTCAACAAATGTTCTTCCAGGTGGCTTGGAAATCTTGAATTAGAGATGCCTTTGACTTAATAAGGGGAAAGACAACATACAAGAAAATGCAAACCAGAAAAGTGTGCTGACCTTTTTCAATTGCTTTTCTCTTTAGCCACTGAAATTCCAAAAGGCTGCAGTGAATGATGGGCGTGGAGAAGTTGAAGCATGTAGAGAGAGGGCCGGTGTCCAAACATGAAGGCTTTGTGGATTAGAGCTTGAATTTCGTTCTGAAATTGCTGTAAGGGACCATTGGGTTGAATTTCTGTACTGAAAATTGTTACAAGGGATTCTCCCAGGGGATGGTCCTTGGACAGTGGGCTGTTCAGACTTGCATTTGATAATCTGATTTATTGTTTCAGTCTTTTTTGCTTTGCTTAAGTTTTGGAGTTTTCTACTGATGTATCCTCAAGCTCACTGATTCTTTCCTTAGCTGTGTCTGTTCTACTAATGAGTCCGTCAGAGGCAGTCTTCATTTCTGTTGTTGTGTTTTTGATTTCTAGCATTTTTTTGGTTCTTAGAATGTCCATCTCTCTGCTTATATTACCCATCTGTTCATGTGTGTTGTTTTATTTTTTTCACTAGAGCCCTCACCATATCAATCATAGTTATTTAAAATTCCCAGTCTGATAGTTCTAACATCCTTGCCATTTCTGAGTCTGGTTCTGATGCTTGCTCTATCACTTCAAACTTTTTTTTGTTTTGTTTTGCCTTTTAGTGTGCCTTGTAATTTTTGTTGAAAACTGAATATCACATACCCAGTACTGGTTCCCGTGGGGGTTTCTGCATGTGGGTTTCTGATCTGGTCCGTTGTGATTCTCTGTATTTGCCTGTCTATCTCTAATTTTGGGGGCACTGATTTGCCCTTGTGACCTCAGTTCTCTTATGGATCTCAGAAGACTTGCTTGATTTCAGTTTGTTCAGCTTTTTCACTTGTTTGTAGGACAGAGTGATGACTGCCAGGCTCGCTACCTACCAGCCTGGCCAGATTTGCATTTGAGAGGCTTGTTCTGTCAGTAAATGGAAGATGGGGGAGAGGGAGAAATGGAGGCAGGGAGGAGGTCAGTCAGGAGGTTTTGCAGTTGTCCTGGTGAGAAGCATCCCTGATGTAAGGGGTGCGGTCAGGCAGAGAGAGAGGGCAGACTTTGGGGTCCCAGGGTGGGGAGGATTTGAAGGCTGACTGAGAAGTAGGAAGCTCACATTTCTCCCAGGTTTCTAACCCAGGTGAGTGAGTGGATGGTATTGATGACACAGCAGGAAATATGGGCAATTGAGGCAGATTTTCTGGGATTAGTGAAGGATGGAAAGTTTAATTTGGGCACTTACATTGACTGGGTTTGATCTGCATGGGGCTGCTTCTCCTTCTTTTTGTTCTTCTAGTTTTATAATTTTGAAAACTGCTGGCTGGAGATAATCTTAAAAATGTACGTAATTTTATTTTAATGAAGTGTATGATATACTGGAAGGAGCCTTGGATAGGAAGGGTAGAGATGTTCTGGTCTTGGCTTGATTCCTGACCAGCCATGTGATCAAAGTCAATCTCAGAGCACACTCTTTTCCAAATTTCTTTCGGTAGGCAAGCTACATGGAAGTTACCTGAGTGCTTATTAAAAATAAAAACACCTAGACTCCTAGGTCTACTGAATCGAAATTGCCCAGGGGAGAGCCCAAGTATCTCTATTTAAAATGTTTTTTTTTAATTTTGACATAATTTAAAAGTTACAGAAAAGATGAAAGAATCATACAAAGAATTCCTGAATAACCTCACCTAGTTGACCTAAATGTTAACATTTTACTATATCTGCATTCTTTCTCTCAACGCACATAGACACACTTATGTGTGTTCAAGATTTTTTCTGAGCTGTTTAAGAGAAAGTTGCAGACATGAGACATAATGCCCCTTTACCCTTTAATATGTTTGTTTCTTAAAACCAGAACTTCTCATATATATAATGATCAAAATCAGGAAATGAACATCGATACAATATACTGTTATTTAATTTAAAAACTTGATTCAGATTTTGCCAATGGTCCAACAATTGCTCTTTATGGAAACAGTAGATCCAAGGCCTTGCATCCCACTGCCATGTCTTGTTAGCAACTCTTGACCTGGAACAGTTCCTGAAGCTTTGTTTATTTCCCATCACATTGACAGTTTAAAGAGTACAGGTCAGTGATTTTGCAACACATCCCTCAGTTTGGGTGTTTCTGACAATCTGTCATGAACCAGATTCAGGTCATGCACTTTGGCGGGAGTGACTGTGGGCCTTTCTTTGCGCATCAAGTGCAGAGGTCCCAGTGGATTAGTTCCATTTCTGGCAGTGGTAACTTTGCTCATTGGGTAAGGTAGTCCCTGCCAATTTCTCCACTGTAAAGTGATTTTACTCTTTGTAGTTAATACGTTTCTTATGGACAGAGACTTGGAGACAATATTAGTTCCTGTAATCTCGAGCACTTTCACCCACTTGCTTTGGCATTCACTGTTGGATGCTGTCTACTTTGAACAAGGCTTCCAGGGAACTCTGGGGTGCCTAGCCTGCCCTGGTTTGAGGACTGGTGCATGGGAACCTCCGTGCTCACTGGGCAGTGGGCTCTGTGACAGCAGTGCCTTGTCCGCCCCACTGAGAAGCCTCAGCATTTGGCCTAGTGTCCAGTTCACAGCAGGTGTTCCATGAGTGGGGAAAAGAAAACAGAGGACACCGTGCTTTCTCTCTGGTGTTGTGTCATCATCAGTGAAACGAGGGAGATGACCAGTTATGATTGTGACACTGTTTGATTGTATAAATTTCCTCTTTGCCCACTGAGGTGGCAATTCCTCCATACAATGCTTCCTTCAGCATGGTAGGTGGGGTTCGAGGTGTCATGCAAAAACAATAAACCAAGAGGTATTCCACAGCCTACAATACATGCCACAGAAAATGAAGGTTGGAATTAGTTTATTCATTCAGGTTCATTTAATCAACAGGTATTTATTGCACACCTTCCCTGTGTCAGGCAGGTGTTGGGAATACAGGGCAGAGAACAGGCAAGCATGTCTGATGTTGGGCTAAGCTGTGCACTGTAGAAAGAAGCTCTCGGTTAGGAAGAAGCCTGTGTAATTCAGAGTTGCTTGTGAAGGTATCTTCTGGCATTACTCATCTGAACTTGCTACGTATTTGTGTTGCAGAAAGCTCACTTTGCATCATTTTAAAATAAATGAATCCGGTCAGCACCAGTTTATTTCTCAAACCAGCCTGTAGGGTGAAAGCCAGGATAAACTCTTGATATTTCTGATTCATGGGTAAAGTCAAGCCACCTTTATACAGATGAACTTTCCAAATAAAATTAGTGAGGCCACGATAATGAGTTAATTATCACACTGCTGATGTGTACATTATGATTCAAATGAGTAAACTAATGTCTTATAATAAACACCTTATAAAAATACAATTCCCTAAAACAGATAAAATAGCAAGGAAATGCAGTTCTCCTTAACAACTATGCCGAGGAAGCCTAGCCTAGAGATTAGCATTATAGTTCAGAAGAGACGATAATAAGGCCCTCAGAATCAACACACAGAATGTCACTGGAGAATCTCTGGCAAACAAATTAGCCTAGACTCAGTTTGACAAGATACAGTATAAGAATTTGTCAGACTGGTTAACGTTTATATACTTGAGTGTCTTTGAGATGTTTGGCTTTTAAATGTGCTTCACTTTCTGGGATAATTTTCTACTAAGATGTGGCTGTGAGTTCAGGCTTTTTATCCTGTGTCCACAGCTTCCTCATTGTCTCATTCTCTATTGAAACTTGTGGCCTTTGCTTTTTTAACCAAAGCTGAATATAAGAACGTAGAGTTTATTGTTTTCTGTTTCTGCACATCATATTTCTATTTCTTAGTCTCCCTTGACTCTTGTTCACTGGAGCTCACCTACTGAACTACTCAGCTTGGTTCACACCAAGGCAGTATGACTGACATAGGTGGTTTCTCTCAGAGATCCTTGGGTCTTTTTATCTCCTCTTTCTGTCCACTATTCCTTTGCTTTCTCTGTCTGATTCAGTCTGACTCATTCTTCAAGGATATTTCTCTTTGAAGGCTTCCTGCGAGGACATTAAGTGCCAACATGTCTGTCTCTCCAGCTCCAACATTGTTCTATAGTGGGGAATATCTTCTTTTTCATGTTTGTGGTCGTAGTCTGTCACACAATTTTTGGCCCATAGGAAGTGCTTGGTAAAAGTTAATTGAATAAATGAAAGAACAATGGAATGATGAGGGATCCCAGGAGAAATGCTTGTCTGGATCAGTGATGCTGGAATAAGGGATCAGGCATGAATGACGTGTTTGGGGCATTTTGCTGAGTGGTGGGAGGTAGTGGGGATAGAAGGTTCCCAGGCTCCATGCCTGAGCTCTGTTGCCTAACATCACCTTCCTCCTTAGACGGAATACCCTCCTAGTTTTCTTATCAGAGACTGGAGTTTTCTCTTTTCCTGGGTGACAGAAGGCAGATGGTTCCTTCATATTTCCTAGATCACTGTCACTTCAACCAGCAAAATTCCCTGAATATTCACAGAATAATCAAACCGACACTGTGGCGTCAGAAAATTAGGTACCCACCAAATTTTTCTTACTTAATTTTGATATTTTCCTTAAACTTTTTAACTTAATTTTGGTATTTACTGAAGTGTGGTAGATGGGCCACATGAACGGACCCCCCTTTCCTACTGAAACCCTTCTAAAAGGGCAGGCAAGACCTACGAACCTACAAAGACTGCTGAAGGAGAGAGACAGTAAGCAAGAGATTTAAGCACGTCTTCAGAAGAAGTGGCTTCAGAGGAGTAGCCGGTTTAGCAGAGAGGAATTTATAAAGCGGTGCCCACCCAGGGTGAGCTGGGGAGGAGCAGGTCAGTGTTGCCGCAGACCATAGTTAACGGTGTAGAAAATACGTGAAATGGGTGCAAACCGGGAGCCCAGATAGCCTTTGTGTTCTAAGATGACTGTCTTTCTTGTTTTTTTCTTTTTAGGGAACAAAGTACCCAGCTCCCCTAAACCTACTCTGTCTAGTTAAGATGCTAATAGGCTGATAGCCTGCCTGATGTGCAATAGAGTTTCAAAACTGTCCTCCACATGTTATAAGCTTCCCAGCAACACTTTCTAAGTGGTTTCTGTCTGACCCTCCAGACCTCACTCTGGAGAAATGGCCCCAGAAAGGTTCATCTTTCTGGCTAACCTCGCCCAAAAGCTCTCATTTTCCACCCTTTGGAGGCTGGGCAAATTGGCTTCACAGGTTGCCCCGTCACCCCTTCAGGGCTCTGAGTACTCATGATGGGTGTCCTCTGGCTGTGCTGTTGAGGTTCGCATCAGAGCTCCCATGCTCCCTGCAGGGCAGTGCCACCCCTAGGGGGACAGCAGCAGTAAGCAGTGTGCCCACCCTACAAGACCTGCTTGTGTCCAAAGAGCTGCCCTCTGATGGAGGGTTTCCTAAGGCCGCCAAGCAGGGGCTTCCTCAGGGAGGGGAGCCTGTGGTGTCTGGGAAAGGGTGTTAGCCTGTTAGGGGCAGAACCCCTGTTCAGTTTTGATCCCCTGAGAACAATCTCTGACTGGCTCATTCTGTCGTCCATCTATGGGTGGCCCTCTAGGTAAAGATGCCCCTTCTGGGCTGAGCGTCCTCAAAATGTTTGGACAGTGATGCCCCCTAAATCCCACCTGCTCCTCAGGCCAGGTTCCACAGCTCCTGAGCTCTCATCCCTCTTCACGGGCACGGGACATAAGTGTCATAACAAAATGACCCAGCCTTAATTCTCCATGCTTCGCGCTTGGTTTTCTGCCTGGTCTCTGTGGAATCCTGCTGCACTTCACAGTGGGCACTGCAAGGCATGGGCCTTCTCTGTCCTGCCTGACCAGGGATGAGGGTTCCCGGGCTAACTGCATGTTGGGGACAACCAGGCCCTTTAGTGTCTCCTGGCCCTGTGCTGGGGTTCACCTCACCTTCCTTCCCACCTGAAGGTGAGGGTGTTTCAGCTCCTCAGGGTCTTATTGGGAAGAGTTTCTGGCATTGAGTCAACTGGTGGTACAGGACACAGCTCTGACTGGTGGCAAGAAGCATCCAAAATAGTGCATACAGGGGCGTGTGTTTCTGCATCAAATGAGTAAGTCCTTAAACTGGGGCGCTGATTCTTCTACTCCCCAGTCCCTATGCACATGTCATGGTACTGCAGGCCATGTAAAGAGGCCAAGTTCTTTTTCTAGAGGTAGCCAAGAGGGGCGCAGAAGAGTCCACTCATCAGCCGGGCAGTCAGATGGCAACATGCTGATGTGCATCTCTTTAAGAGCATTTGAAATGCAAATCTTTTCCAAACACACCCTTTTCCATCTTGTTTGTTTAGGAAAGTAGTTGCAATGCTTAAGTTTTATGTGCCAACTTAGCTAGACTATGGCGACCAGTCATTTTGTCATAGTCTAAATGCAGACTCGCATCTACAGGAAATTAACTTTAAGTAAGGGACATTATTCTCCATAACGCAGGTGGGCCTCATCCAATCAGTTGAAGGCCTTAAGAATCAAGAGCAAAAACTGAGGTTTCCCTAAAATGAAGGCTTTCTGCCTCAAGAGTAACATGAGTTTCCATGCTGCTAGTCTGCCCTACAAAGTTTAAGCTTGTCAGCCCCACAATCGCTTAAGCTGCATCCTTAAAATAAGTATTTAAACATATATATCTTATCGGGTCTGTATCTCTGGCGAACCCTCACGAACACACGATGCTATAAGTCCAGGGGAGGGCATTTCAGTGGGGAAGGTGATGCAGGGACTCTGAGACCATCCTTTCTACACCTGGAGCTTCGATGTTACACACATAGTGGGCAGCACAGCCAGCAGTCAAGAAAAACAGGGTGTCTGGCAAATACTTAGCAATTTCATAAATTTGTCTGCCACAGACACGTAATTTCAGCAGTATCTCTGGGGGAAGATGCCCCAGAGGATGGTGGATGCAAGGAAATATCCTTATTGGCTATGAAGTCTGGGTGGGGTCATTATGACTTACTTGGGTTCCATGAGGGAAAACTCATTCAAGTCTTGCGCTCTAGGTAGATGATAACTATAATAGCTGACATGTCAGGCACTTGGCAAATGTTTTACATGTTATTTCGATTTTAATTTTTAATTTTATTTTTTTAAAAAGTAGACTTTATTTCTTTTTATAGCATTTTTAGGTTCACAGAAATATTGAGCATAAAGGAGAGTTCCTATATACCACCCCTCCCGGCAGTTTCTCATATTATACCATCTTGCATTAATGTGATGCACTCATTACAGCCAATGAGCGCATATGGATACATTATTATTCGCTGAAGCCTGGCATTTACATGAGAGCTCATCGGCTGTGTCGTACAGCTTCATGGGCTTGGGCAAACATATGACAATATCATATGGAGTAGTTTCTTTGCTCTAAAAATCCCCTGCTCCACTTACTCATCCCTCTGCCTATCTCATCTCATTTCTAAATAGCATGAGGAGGTGGAATTTCTGTTCCAGCTGAGAACTCCACACCCTTGTCTCCTTCTGCACAAAGCAGAGTGATGGCGGTGTCCACCTCGTGTCACTGTGAGTCTTCAGGGGGTTGGTGCACACAAAGGCCTGGAAATGGCAGCTATGATTTGAGGGTATATGAATGATCAGACTTGTCTGATGAAGTGGTCAGAAAAGTATTGTCCCTCTTCAGACACTGATTGGTTGACCTCTCAGCCCAGGGGAGGAGGGGCCAGGGTCCTGGAAGGAGCAGAAGATTTAGGATTAGTGTGTTAGTAATGTGTGGGAGGCACAGCAAGAGGGCTCCAGGCAAAGGCCAGTCCCCAGCAGCTCCTTGCTTCCTGCAAGCGCCCGGGACTTAGCAGCTGAGATGGGTGGGCCAGAGTGAGGGGCGGTGACGGCTGGTGGGGGCTGGGGGCGGGCAAGGGGGAGAGGCAGGCCTGGCACATCTTGGGACTCCAAGGCCCCAGTGCTGGGGGGCTGGCTCCCTGCTTCTAAAAGTCATCTGCGGGGCTTCAAAACCTGGTGCCTGCCCTCCCCTCCACTCCCCAGCACCCCCGACAGGAGATTCGGATTCAGGAGCTCGGGCAGCAGGTGTTGAGCATCTGTAATAGGAGACTGTCCCCCAGGCCTCGTGCCCCAGGCTGGGCTCCCCTGGCAGCTCTCCAGGGTGGGTGGAGGGTCCTCACCCCCGAAAGCCCCTCCCTGAGGAATGAATGGCACAGAGTAGCACTTCCTGGAGGGCCCATGTGACGTCTTCCTTTTCCCAGAAACGTTGCTTCTTCTTTCCATGTCTGCCCTGCTCACTCGGGGAAGCCTGGCCTGCAGGGTTTGGGCGTGAGGTAGCGGTCCAGGAGGGAGCGTGGACACTGGCCTTGGGCTGCTGGCCAGACTCAGGAGGTCCGAGAGGAGCTCATGTTGGCTTCATTGTTCCAGGAGAGTCTGCTTTCCTAAGGAACAGGAGTCATGCCAGTGAGCCTGGCGCCCTCCTGGAAGTCTTTAACAGGCTTGCTCTGACTGGGGACACTGGCTCCCCGCCTTCTGTTCCAGCCCAGGGCCAGGAAGGCCACAAAGACAGGATTCTAGGCCGTGCAGGCAGCCTTGTGAATGCACACTCAGGGGTCACCTCAGTGGCACTTCCCGAAGCAGACCCTGCACCCGGGTCAGCCGAGCCAGGTCTCTGCACCTTCGCACGTTCTGATGTCCTGTGGGCCTCGGTCACAGACGGCCGAAGGGGTGCCCCCCATCTCAGGACAGAAGCATTTGAAGTCTGTTTATTTGCTCACTCCGCTCCTCATTCCCAGACTTCTGAACTGGCTGTGGGCTTGGGGAGCCGGTGCCCGAGTTGTGACGCAGTGGGAAATTTGATCAACTTGCTGTAAATTTCAGCTGGAATTCTTTTGCCCAAGAAATAACCTGGGCCAGGAGATTCTCCAGCAGGAACGTGACTGCGAGCTGTCTGTGGCATGTCTTTCCCCTAACCCTCCAACATGAGCCCAGTGTCCATATGGCTGTTGCTGAAAGCCAGGTTCTCCAGGGTCTCTAGTTAAGGGCTTGGGAATGAACCACTGCCCAGGCCTGCAGTGCAGAGTCCCTTTGAAGTCTTAAGTGTTTTCACTTGGGAGTCAGTGTCTGGACAGGCCTGTAGTCCAGCAAGGCAAGCTCACCTAGGGACCAGGAAAAATTCTCAGGAAAGACTCATCCTAAAAAGGAATGAATGGTCTGGTGACAACAGGCCCCTCTGGAGGGATGAGCTGTTTGGACCACAGTTGGGTGGGTGTTACTCACAGTGCCCTGTGCTCCAGCCCAGGCTCCAGGCCTGAGGATGTGTGCTGAGCCCACACCCAGCCCATTCCCAGAGGGCACTGGAGGCCTCAGCAGGGCTGTCAGGCCAGCAGCCAGGGAGCTTGGCTCCCTGGGGACACTGGTGGCAGGAGCAGTGCCCTGGGCTGGCATCGGTTGCCTCTTGCTGGTGTGACGGGTGGAGGAAACAGAGGTGGTGGGGGTACCCCCTTAGCTGAGGGTTCTCCAGCAATGGGGGAGCAGGGACTCTTCCTGTCCCTCCCCTGGCCAGGCCCCCATGTGCTCCCCCACGCCCTCCCCCTTCTGGACAGCGAGCAGGCTGCAGCTTTCTGGCCTAGCACTCTGTGTCTTTGGGAGGATGGTGTAAAAGTAGTGACCGTCGTGGTACAATTTGAAGAGCATCAGGACATGCGGCTCAGAAACCTTCCTCACATTGGAGTGACAGCGTGTGGGTTCCCCAGCTGAGGGGGCTGGCCTTCATAGCCAGCTCCTTTCAAAGACGTGGATGTTCCCGGACCAGAAGCTTCCATAAATCGTCTGTTACTTTTTCACACATTTATGTCTTAGTTCCTCCAAGAAAGTTTGAACTTTCCTGCTCCTGTGGACTAGGGAGCTTGTCTCCTACCTCTTCATATCCTTCCCTTTTAGTACAATGACCTTCACTTTGCAGTTGCTCATTTAAATTTTTGTTCATTCTATAAAATGCTGCCTTGTGTTCGGTGGGTATAGAGGGCTAACTAACATTATTTGAGCTGATACTTATCATTTGCTAATGCATGATATGCCGCCAAAAGCTAGTACCTGAACCCTGCCTTTGGAGAACACATGTGGCATGTCAGCAGGAACCAGCTCCCGCTCATGGTCGATCAGGGTCAGCGACATGGTAGACAATTGACACATTTAGTTAAATGACTGTAACCGTATATAGGAGTAAATAAAATATGAAGTGTCAAAGGTCCACCAAGGCAAATATTGAGCAAGTAGGTGCATTCTAACCACAGCCATAGGTAAGATAGGAAGCAAACACAGAAGAAATGTGAGCAACGGGGAGTAGTCATCCAGAGTCCTCAGCACAGAGGAGGTGAACCCAGGAAGTTATGTAAAGCCCCTCCCACGTTTTCTTAGAGAGCTTAGCAAGCATCTTGTGTTTCCTGAGTGTGTTTGACTTGGAGAGGACTCCACCTCCCCCAGCTCTTGCAGTTGATTAATTTGTGCCCTAGAAGGAACCAGAGCAAATGAAGTTTATGAAGTCCGTGTAGGTGGGGTTGAGAGATTTTGGTGAATTGAAGCCTGAAATGTGAGAATTTGTAGGTAAAGAAATCAAGAGCTCTCTGCAGTTAGACTGGCTACTCTGAAGCTCTCACGGTCTGAAGGGGGCAGAGCAGCAAGGACAGAGTAGACTGAGGATGCGGAGCTCAGTAGACGATCCCAACTTTGACGCCAGGCCAGAGTGGCTAGCGTCCAAGCCGCACTGCAGACACACTGTACGCTTTGTGAAATTTTGGGTGTGATCTATGCTTGGTCCTTTTTTTCATCCCTTGACCTGTATTCACTATGTTAATGAGAGGCTAATGCATACCTTATCTTCTAGTGAGCTCTCTGGAGATTTGGTTTCTCTTTTACAAGATAACTTGGTTAATTCTCAGCTTTTTTCTTTTGGTTGGAAGCATGTGCAGAAGCTCCCCCTCCAAAGAGATTATTTGTTAACCTCACACCGACAGACTTGGAAAATACCCAAGTTTGATTATGACAACAAGACAAGGTCAACCGACAAAAATGACCTCAGAGGAGCTCACCCCACAGGTGATTGTAACTTGCCTGTGAGGTTGATGCCGTTTGTGGCAACGTATTTAAACAGGAATCAGAGAGTGGAGCTTTGTGTTTATTCTGCTCATGAATTGAGACTGAAGCTCAGAATTTTTGCTGTTGTTTTTGTTTCTGTTTTCTCTTTTGAAATGGTATCTGATTCACAGAAAAATTGCAAGAATAGAACAAAGAATTTCCATATGCCCTTCATACAGAGCCCCAGCGCGCTGATACTTAGCACAGGTGTTTTATTTCTCTCCCTCCTCCATCTCTGTCTCTCTGTGTCTCTGTCTTGCTGTGTCTCTTTTTCTGTCTCTCCATCTCTCTCTCTCTCTTTCTATGTGTATCTCATTTCTTGCTCTTCCTCTATCTATCCACAAACACGTCCGCCGTGGCAAACAGCTAGCCTTTCTTAGATTGTTTGTGGGGTGGGGATGTAGGCTGGTGGACATTGGAGGGAAGGCTGGTGGAAACGAGGGGAGGCATGAATGCCCCTTGAAACCTACCGCTCTGCCTCATTATTCACAAGTATGTGTCTCTACCGAGACAGTTACTTGACTTGATGATTTCTCAGTTAGGGCATGCCTGTTTTCCTTGGGATGGAAACACTGGTAGTTTGTGGGTTTGAAGGCGGTTGGTTCTTTTGAAGATATTTAACGAGGGAGGAATGTAGGGATTTTGTTTTGGGTTTTGCTTTAATAAGATCAGTCTTGTGGGTTTTGCATCCTTTGGGTTTTTCTGAGGCGAGAGTGTGCAGATGCCCCTCTGAGACGGTGGCCAGAGTGTGTGAGGGGGTGAGGAATGTGCTGCTTACACCACGGCGCCACCTCTTTCACAGTGCTGGGCATAGAACCCCCAAAATAAAGGCAAAGTTGAGACATGATGGTATTCTAAATACATTTCTGTATCGGGTGTAAAGTTTAATTACTTTTAGCCTGTCACTTGAAACCTCAACAGAGTCCACGAGTAACATGATTATTATGATTTTAAATGTGAAAATCATCTTTCTAAGTGGTATTTATTCTTCTGGGTGCTCTGGAGGCCCTCCCAGTCAATGAATCACTCGTCTAGCATTGCTTCTCAACCTCCCTTAGTTTAATGCAATTGGACTTTTCATTTTTAGGAGAAGATATTAAGAGTCATTTGAATTCGTATAAGAAAAGAATGACTTTTGATTTTTTTAAGCCGGAAAACTTGAAAAAATGAAAATGGGTTCAGAAGCCACTTATGGGATGAACTGGTTTTGGAGGATACGGGGACAGAGGAACAGTGGAGGGAGAGGTGGGAGCAGAGGGCACAGGATGGGGACAAGGGGCTCAGAAAAGGAGGGGAGCCCAGGGGAGGGCACAAGCTGGCTGGCAGAAGCAGAAGTTTCTTCTTTGCTAGACTTTTATCCACTATTAGACAAACTGCTGCATTCAGCAACGTGGAGTACCACAGCTTCAGCCCAGCGCTGGTACCTGAGACTTCCCTCAGAGATGGAAGGATGACTAACATGCTCGACAATGTCAAAAAAGGTTCTTACTTTTTATTTATTTATTTATTTTGGTATCATTGATCTACAATTACATGTGCAACATTATGGTTACTAGACTCCCCCATCATCAAGTCCCCCCCATCTACCCCATTATAGTCACTGTCCATCAGCGTAGTGAGATGCTATAGAATCACTACTTGTCTTCTCTGAGTTGTACAGCCCTCCCCGTGCCCCCTCTACATTATGTCTGCTAATTGTAATGCCCCTTTTTCCCCCTGGTCCCTCCCTTCCCACCCATCCTCCCCAGTCCCTTTCCCTTTGGTAACTGTTAGTCCGTTCTTGGGTTCTGTGAGTCTGTGGCTGAAAAGGTTCTTATTTTTGCTAATAATGGTCAGGTACTCAGATCAGTCGTTTCCTGAAAATAACCACCCCAAATTAAATGACATTAAAAAACGTTTCTTGAAAGCAATACAGGGCTAATAAGATAATGAGGAGGTACTGAGGCCAGATTCGGGAGAAAACGAGAATCCAGAGACAGGAGGTCGGCATTTGGGATCGTTTTGGAGCCAGGGGCCCCTGAACATCTGAAATACCTGGTTACGAGAGCGGGCAGCGTTCTTCCAGTCCTGAGAGGTTGGGGGGCATGAAGCCAGAGCCCAGGGTACCCAAGATAAAACTTCTATGCTTTGATCTCAGACTCAGCAAGGCTGCTTATCCTAGAGATCAGGGTGAAATGGGGGACACCGACTCTTCACAATACGGCCAGGTTCTGGGTCATCTGGTCACCAGGAAAATCTTGGAATAAAGGATAATGAATTGTTAGTGCCCCAGGACCTGGCAGAAGCAAACAAATATTAAATCTAAAGACAAATAACATCATCTTAGGCTTCAAAATATTTCTACAGATAATTAAAAAAATACAATGTCAAGCACATTGTTAAAATAAAACCCAACAAAGCAAACAAGGAGGCACATGAAGGTAGAGACTCATCTGAGAAAGAAGCCGTGGAAACAAGAAACAACACAAACACCCATCAGAGTGTCAGGCATGGGAATTCTCAGTGAGACTGGATCCCAGCTATACTGAACTATTTTCAAGAAGAGAAAGGGTAAGTTTAAAAAATTTGGCAGTTCATTGGAAGTGATACTTCAGTTAAGAAACAAGGATTTTCTGTCCTGATTACAAATCAAAGCCAAATTGTATTCTGTTTTCAAGGCACAAAATAAAATATATGGATAAAAAAGTTTGACAAACGTGGAAAAAATGATACTCTGTAAATAGTAGTCCAAGGAAACCTGTTAAATCTATATTGATATCAGACAAACTTGACCTTAAAGAAAAAAAATTACTGGAGATTGAGAGTTCCTTCTTACTCATTAGAGTTTCAACCCATCAGGAAGACAGAATAATTTAAAATATCTACGCGTTTAATTCTATGGCCTCAAAATATGTGAAGGAAAAAGTGACCAGCAGAACTGGCCGGAGATGTGGATAAATCCACAGGTATGCTGGGGCTTTGTAATAGATCTCTCTCGGAAATTGTTAGGTCAAGCAGGCAAAAAATCTGTAAAGCTATAAAAGATTTCAGAAACATGATTGGAAACCTGAGTCACCAGGGGACAGCATGAGAACATACCGAGTTTTCAAGTCTACAATGAAGGAACAGTAACGGAAACTCAGCATATGGTAGACCACAGAGTAAGTCTCAGCCATTTCATGGATTAAAATTACAGAGCATGTATATGACCACAGTTCAAAAGCAAAAAGAACTGGAACATCCTTATATGTTTAAAAATTAAGAAAAGTATCTAAATAACCACAGGTCAAAAAGAGTCTCAACAACAATATGTTTTTCAAAATGTGGGGTGTAGTGAATGCAACGCTTCCAGCGGAGATCTTCACCTTGAAATGTTGCTTTAGGAAAGGATATAGGCTGAAAAAAAACTCGATGAATGAAATGTTTATCTCAAGCAATTAGAAAGAGAAAAGCAACATAAATGTAAAGGAAGTAGAAGAAAGAAAATAATAAAAGAAGAGCAGAAAATACTGAAATAAAAAACAGAATTGAGAAGATGGACAAAGCCAAAAGTTGTGTTTTTTTTGAAATGGTGATTAAAATTGATAAACCACAGGGAGGACTGATCAATACGAATTTGAAAGAAGGCACAAAGAGCAAACATTGGGCTTGGCAAAGGGGACTTGTAGGCTGAGGTTTAAAGGATGAGAGTGAGGTAGGAGGTGGTGACGGCGGGGGCCTCCCAGGCAGCAAGGAGAGCCTGCAGCAAGGAAAGGGGCTGAGGTCCAGGCTGCTCACTGCCCAGCAGCTGGAGTCGGGGTGGCTTTGGGGAGCAGCAGGGTGGCAGGCAGGCCATGGCGCTACAGACTGGGAAGGGTAAGTTGGGGAGACTGGGCTTTAGCTTGATAGCCAAGGGGAGCCACTAGAAGTATTTAAGATGGGGAAGAAGGGGTGCAGTGGATGTGCCCTGGCTCTGATCTGCAGACCTCCGGAGTTGGGGTGGGTGGGAACACATCCTGGGGCAGGAAGGCCAGTGAGGAGGCAGATGCAGCCATCTGGTGGGAGGATAGAGGCTGCCACTGGGACTGGGACAGGAGGGGCAGCACCAGCCTCATTCTGGGGGTGGCAGCTGAGGACAGAGGTCATGGCTCTGGGGACACCAGTATTTAAGGGTGAGGGGCTACTGATGGATCTGCCAGTGCAGTGGAGAAGCCACTGCCGAAGGAGGAGAGAACTTGGAGAGGTAGAGAAAACCAGAGGGTTATAAGCTGTATGTGCTGTTTGATCAGGACATCATTGGCGGCCGTAGGAAGGCTTTAGGCACCTCCCTTTTCTATGGATCATATGTAAATGGCACGCAGTGCCTGGCTTCAGGGGAGAAGTGACTGGGAGCTCTTTGAGCTGTGATGGGAAGGAGAGACTGGCGTCGAAGGCGATGTGGGATTGCAGAGTTTTTAAAGGATGGAAGATGCAGGTTTCCCCTTCACTCCTTCCACCGTCCACCTGAAAAATGAAAGTCAGTAACTCACAATATATGACTAAGATTTTCCAACTCTGTCGGTCCAGGTCGTTCCATTTCCTCCCTCTTATTACATATTAATGGAGAAATGTTTTTGAACCTGGCCTTCCAATTATCCTTTGTTTATACGTACAGTTACTTTACTTACCACATAAGAAAATGGGGAGACAAATGTTTTTGAGAATGCAAAAGGTGAAGATAAATTTAAAGGGTCATTATAGCTGCTTCTGCCGGGAGAATCTATGAAATATTTAAACCAGAAATGGTCAGTTTACATGTCAGACTGGTATTTCTAAATCCCAATTTTTTCCTTCCCTGCAACATATTGGAATTGAAAGATGCCCAAACAGATGTTTTTTGTTATATGGATTCAGTTCCAAAGGTTTCTTCATATGCTGCTCGCAGACAATCCCTGAGGGGCTACAGGGGCCAATAATCTTATTTTTTGTTATTGCATATGAAAATATTTCAGGCTGCTTATGTTAGATTAATTTTGTTTCTGAACAGTATTATTGTTAAAAATAGATCCTATCACCTTTCCATGCCCATTTTAAGTTAATTATTTTACCATATATTGTGAAAATTCTATTTATTCCTTTTGTGGCTGTCAAATTATTTATTCTTTTTCTGTGGTCATTGAGAATCTCTCTTCCTCAGTCAAAGTATATCCTGTTGACCTGTGGAATCCCTCACAAGAGGCACTCAGATCGCCCCACTGTGTGTTCAGGCGCACCTATTAACAAAACAAGTCTGATGTTTTCTTGTTGGACTGATGTTCCAAAAAGGAAATATTTAGAGTGGAAATGGTGGAAACATTGTTCCCACAAAGAGAGCTAGAAAAACCAGGTCGAGTTAGACTCTATCAATATTGCTTTAAATCTGTTATGTCTCAAAGTCATTCCGAAGTCCAAGTTTACTGTGAATAAAGGCTTGGAAAATAAGAATAACCCTCCCCTGGGATCTTAAGCACTGACCCAGAGGGCGTGAAGGACTGTGCTGACCACGTCAGAGAACTGAGCTCATTCACAGTGTAAACTTCCGAGGGTCTGGATCCCAGGGTGCTTATCTGACTTACTTTGTGACTGTCATGATCTTTTTGCTCAGCTGAAAATAAGGGAGGGAGCAGTGGGGAGATGGCCACAGAGGTGCCTTACAGGCCTGATGGCAGTGATGTTAACTGTAGAACATGGAGAGTGGGTTAAGAAGTTGGACTTCCTTGTTCTGAAACATAGAGATTCCTTGCACTTCTGGTTGCAGTAGGAGGTGAGGGGCAGATTTCCTGGTTGAGTGGCAGAGCTGACATAACCACAAATACCCGGCCCATGTCCAGGAAGGAGAGGCCAGGGATGGTGCCTGAGACCCCGGTGGCATGGGTGGGAAGATGTTGAGATCAAGTTTGTCCATCCATTCATTCATTCATTCATTCATTCACTCACTCACTCAGCAAATGATTACTGAGTCCTTTCAATGTGGCAGGTATTGTACTGGGCACTGAATAGACCGCAGTGAACAAAATAGATACAATCTCTGGCCAAGTAAAGCTTCCATTCTGTTGGGAGAGAGGGATATCGGATAACTTGGTAAACAAGGAGCTATGTCATGGAACTTTGTCATAAATTTCATGACGGACAGGCACAAAACCCTATGGGAGAGAATAGCAAAGGGACTATTGGTGATGACAGGGGTAGGGGTTTGGAGGTCAGTGAAGGCCTCTCAAGGCAGAATGACAGGAGAGAGAAGGAGGCTAGCCCAGCAGGGAGGGTGGCATGGATGGGACCTGGGCAAGGCTGTTACAGGAGGGAAGAACTGGAGCAAGTTCAGGAAGTTCACGTGGGCTGTGAGTGGAGTTGGGGGCTGGGGAAAAGCTATGCTTTTAGACTAAGGACAATGGAAGTCCGGGGGTGGTTTTAAGAAGGAGGGTAGCATAATCCCACTTGCATTTAAAAAATATAGTTCTGACATCTTGGAGAATGGATTGGCACCAGGGAGGCATTGTGGGCCCGACAGGGACGGCAGTGATGCTGCCCTTCCACAGTCAAAGACCAGCGCCCGTGGTGCCTCCTGGCTCCGGTCTCCATCATTCTCCCCCCTTCACAATGCCCATTCTACTCTCGGAGCCACTCCCCTGAGTCGGGGGTCTCTCAGTGAGGACAGTGAAGATTCTGGGCAGACTGACTTCTCCAAGGGAAGTGGGGAGAGGAGAGAGTGCGCAAACCTTCTGTTTGAGCGCAGCTGCTTCCTCTATCTCAGTTTGGTCCAGAGCATACACAGCTTTTGCCAAATTCCCCACATTCCTTGCTCCAACGGTGGGTGAAGGAACGAACGCATTGAGCAAACATAAACTGAGAAAATGTAAATTGGCCCTTTCTTATGCCTCCAAAAATCAAATGATGCGCTCCACCTATGTGTAAGGGGAGTCCTGAGCAGGCCAAGCATGGTCCATATGCTGACAGGGATGTGCTAGTCATCAGGGGCCATGTAGACACACACACTCGAGCTCAAACAAGACCCCAATCTCAGAGACTCCAGTCTGTGGTGCTCTCCCATGGGCGCCTGATAGTCTCCAGGAATGAGCCATGGGGATTTGGACAAGAGTATCTTTCCTGTCAACAACATTCAAGACTCGATGTGCAGCGTCAAGGCATGGGCCACTGTGGGGACAGGTTTCCCCGGGATGGGGTCCTTGTGCGTGTCTCAAAACAGCCATGTGCCAGCCAATCTAGGAGCCCATTTTCTCTGCTTGCTTAGAAATAAACCGAAGAACCATGTGATGAAAACCCAATTTTCCTTAAAAAAGGAGAAAAGGAAAAAGCTGGTCCAATAGCCTCAACACAGGGAGGAAAGAGATCCTTCAGATCTGTGGCTGGAGGAGGCCCTGGGTGAGTGGAAATAGATCAGGCCCATGGGACAGAAAACACCAAGCTATTTCTTGGCACCATTAAAATGCCATAGTAACAATGATGTTCCTGGTGAGCAATATGGTCCCCAAATCGCAACCTTCTGCTGTGTGTGCTCGGTAAACGTGCCCGCGGGCAGCAGGGGAAGTCTTCTCTCAGTTCTGTTCCCACAGCTGCAGCGCCAAGCTGCTGAAATGTTGGAGGTCCAGAGGAGAGAATCTAAAAATAATGGAAACACAGCTGAAAAGAAGTCTTGTGGGGTTTCTGTGCAAGCCCATACTTTCACTCCCCATATGATGAAAAGATGATGGACACGGGACCATGAAGTCCTTCTGTGCTGCTTCCTGAAAGTGTTTCTTGACCTGCAGGCCCCTGAGGCATCCGGATACACTGCAACAGGAACGACTGTTGAGGGTTGGAGTTTGTCTTTGGGGATCCCATTCTTCATTGGCTGCCACCTTCTCCTTTGCCTCAGCACCAAGCACCTTTTGGGCAGCCCCTCCCCTCCGGGTCACGGGGCCCCACTGCAGCCCCTGACCCTGGTGGAGCCCCTCGGGTGGTGGCCCCCTTTCCCCAGCACGGCAGAAGCTCACCAGCTCTGGGCCTTTTCCTGCAATGCTCGCTCTGTGCCAGGTGCCACCAGCTCATCAGACTATAAGCCAGGCAGCTGGGCACTGGTGCCAACAGGCATCTCACGGAGTTGGCAGAGAACAAAATGCTACTTGTTTTCAAAGCAGTCTTTATTTTAAAATTTACCTTAAAAAGCAACCAGACAGAATTCATTCTTCTAAAGGAGCTTCTGTTTTCAAGTAAGCATGCCAAACGTTCTCCAGGAGACCCAGAAACAGTGAGATGCAAAGCTGAGGCCTTGCACAGACCTAATACTCCACTTGGGGCGAGCTGATGGGTCTGCAAAGCAGGCCGTTGGCTCAGTCCTTCCCAAGGACAGAGTCAAGCCAAGGACGAAGCTCTTCATCTGTCTGTCTGTCCCCACACCACATCGCAGCTCCAGGGTCCCTTGGTTCCCGTCAGTATTTGGCAAAAGCTGTATACACTCTGGACCAAACTGAGATAGAGGCAGCAGCTGCGCTCAAACAGAAGGTTTGCTCATTCTCTCCTCTCTGCACATTCCAAATCCTAGTCTTCCTCTCAGACTCAGGGAATGCTACTCCTTTTCCACGAAGCTTTCTGTCTGCCTCCTCTCCTCTCTGTCTTCTTCAAGCCATGTTCCTCATCCAGGAATGCTCTCCATTGCCAGCTGTGTGAGCCTTTTCTGGACCAACGTGGTCACGCTGAGAGCTATGGTTCCTTGAATCCCCTTCCCTGGGTTAGAGTTGGCTCAAGGACATTTGCATGAGGTTTGGAAAGCAGAAGACCCAGAAGTTGGGTGTGGTCATGTCTGGTGACGTATGCAGACCCGCCCGGGGGCTCCCAGCCTGTGCTGGGTCTCCTTCGTCCTGTGTCCAGCTGGTCTTCCAGCTGCTGACCTGCCAGCACTGGCTGTGGACCCCCAGAGGTGGACCCGCTGAGGCACAGCTTCCCAGACACCTCTCCAAAGCCCTCTTTGCAGTCTTACCTGGAGGTTGCCTGTCCCTGGCTTCTCAGATTTCCCCCAAAGCTCTGGTTTTTCTACTAGAGACAGCACTTGAAGCAGTCCAACTGCTGACTCCTTTGACCCTCCAGCTTTGCCTTCCAAGGTTCTATTTTCTCAGTGTGTCCCACATTTATGTAAGGTTTAATTCCTATCAAATCCTTATCCCTGTAACGTGGTTTTGCTTTCCTGACTGAATCTTGACTGATACACCAGCCAGCGCTCCCAGACAGTCTTTGAGCCTGCTAAGCAAAGGCCATGTCTCATACGCCCTTGACCTCCTTTGTGGTGCCCTGGACAAGGCCAGGATGAGTGGATATCCAGTGGTATTTGTTGATTGGTAGATTAAAAAAAAAATGTCCTCGCAAATATTTTGGATAAATGATCCTCTCACTGCTCCTCCTGCCCCCCCTCAGAATTGGAAGATGGGGATCTCCAGACAATGTAAGTCCTGCTGCTCGATTCCTGGGCATGAAGTCATTAAGGTGTCAGCTCTTCGGTGTGAAGAATCCACCATCCATCCTCTGTGTGACGATCCCCCATCATTTCTTAGGGCTCTGTCACAGGTGTACAAGGTGATAATTGAGCCCATTTGCTTCTCCCCTTTCCACCCAGATGGCCAGTTTTCAGGGGTAGCCTTTTTTCAGATGAGAAACCAAGGAAAGGATCAGGGGAAACCAGGGTCCGGTAGAGCTCAAGGCTCTTGTTTCACAAATGGGTGGCCTGAAATATTAACTTCACGTGAGGAACAGTAAGTAGGCTCCTGGAATTTCTAGTAGGCTATGTGTTCATGGCATGTGCACATCTTTCTTAGAGGCGAGACCAGACCTGGAAGTCCAATAGCCCAGTGAGGAAGTTACAGAAGTCACAGGCAGCCTTCACTTCTTCTCCCTCCCTCCCTCTCTTTCTTCTTCCCTTTCTGTCATGAGCACGTTCTGAAGCCTTGTAATCTTCAAAGTCACATGCCAGGTACTGACAAAATAGAGAGGGCAATCTGGCGGTAATGTTGGAAGTCCTGTAAAAGAGTTATTTTTCAAGTGCTGTAGGGACACAGAGAGAGACATAGGGCTGGAAACCTTCCCCAACAGGAGGTACGTAGAGTTGCCAAGAACCAGCTATCACCACGACCTCTTCTGGAAAGGTAGGAATAGAACATGCTTCACTAAACAACTTTCCAGGAAGACCCATTCTGTGCCCCTGCCAACTAAGAATGACGTGACTGCCCCATGACTATTTCACCCAATCTTTACTTGTTAGCTGCTTTTGAAAGCCTACCCCCAAATCACCTGAATTCTAGCTCTAAACACATGCCTAGTGCTCAAAACTTCCTCTGAGACGTCACAAGATGTCGTTGGGACCCTGTTCTCAGCGACCTCCCTCTGGCCCAGCGAGAATATGGGTGAATCCAGTTTGCTTGTTTGACAATGACAAAGGCTTTCGTGCTTATCTTTGTGAGGATTTTTAACAGTTCTTTATAACAACTGTATTTTTCATTTCTAAAATATGTAAAATTTCTGTGTGGTCATTTTTAATAGTTTTTTGAAGCTTTTTCATTTTTGTGATTCTGTATTTCATTCCTTCATATGTTTAGTATTGAGTTTATTTATGTCTGGTGATTTTAATATCTGAAGTCCTTGGGTGGGGACCCAACTATGTTGTTTTTGTTTCTGCTGACTCACACTCAACGTAATTTTTTTCTTTGTGAATTTATTTGCTTTTTGGTAGTGAGCCTGAACATGTCTGCCCCTCATCGGGGGCTCCTGAGAGCCCGCACTGGGGATGTTCCTCCAGAGGAGATTTGCATTTGCCTCTGCCGGGATCCAGGGCATTGTAGTTTCTTCAGGTTGTCAGACTTAATGCTAGAATCTCCAGTTCATCTTTCCACCTAGCAGCAGGCTCAAGGTTCAGATTTGTACTGCAGAGTTGCGTCACCACCTGCTGTCACGTCAACCTCACCTGATGCATTTGTTTGAAGCTCATGGCTCTGTGCTCTGAATTCAGCTCAAAGACTTAAAAAAAAAAATCTTTTTTTTTTGTCATTGGAGGCTTCCCTTGCTTCTTAGGGCTCAGCCATATAAAAAATTATGTAATGTCCATTTTATCTGGGATCCAGCTCTCTGTGTGGTGGGGTGGTTGGAGCACCATTGGGGGGTGCTCACCTCTTACTCTCTCCAGGCCTGTCCCCGGATAACTCAGCTTGATTGAGCCCAGAGGCTGAGTCTGCCTCCTTTGTCATATTTTTAACCTCAGTACTGAACTATAATTATACACTGATGATGTATAAATGGATATTGTGGATGGAAAAAGATACTTTCAAAGCCTGTTCTATTAAGCGTTCTTGAAACTGCTCTGTAATGTCACAGAGTTAAGACTTGAAAAATTTTCAACGAGTTGAACCCAGAAATAGCATGTTCTGCCCTGTTCATTTTGTGCCTGCTTCCTTCTAGGGCAGATTAGACTGTCCTGAGGCCAGACTTTTTTTTTAACCTTGAAGTGTTCCATGTTGGCACTAACTATAGAAGGTTAACATTGAGAATTAGATTTCCAATCCATGATTCCAGATAGCAAGAGATGTTTGATTTAAGCCTAAAAGCAGCAAGTAAGAATGTGGCCAGTCTGTTCTCTAAAGATGTTGCAATAAAAGCAGTTAATATCTTCCTAAACCTTTTATTTGACACTCTAGAGTGTTAAGAACGGGCATGGTGGAGCAGATGATTAAGCTGTAATGCCTCATGTTAATAAAAGCCAATGAAAGAGAAAAAGGGAGGCCAAGGGAACATGCAGAAATGGGTGCAGTTCAGTCACCATAGCACTTCTCCTGCTAGTAAAGGAACTTTCAAGTTCCTTTCAATTGTGATCGTTCTCAGCTTGCAAATTTGGCAAACACAAATCTCAGTAATATAAGTATTGCCTAGAACAAGGAAATTCAAAGGTGCCATCCTTCCATCTGGAAGGTGCTAAAGATAATTAGGTAACATTGGTGTTGGTGGTGTATCTGATGTCCATTAGTTTTTCAAAATAAGAATTTCTTTGCTGTTTTATCCAACAAAAAATGTCCTTTGGCTCTTTATTTGGTCCCTACAATGACAATGGTGAAATGGTTTTACTGCTGGTTCTCCCACTGGATCAAATGAATCATGATCAGACATTCAGTGCTGACTACAGTCAGATCTCTATCCTTCAAAACCCTTCTCAGAATTGATCTGCCGTCCTGAGGCCTTCCTCAGCTTTGCCAGGCCTTGCTTCTTCTTCCATCCCTGTCTCGGCCTGCCTGTGTGCACGTCACACATCATAGCGTGGGTACGTGCTCTTTCATCCGTCTTCCCCTCGCCCTGGACTCTGAACCACTTACCACAGGGACCGGTAAGTCTAGATCTTTGTATCTCCCATGCAGCCGAGCAGAGTGGAACACAGCAGCCTTTCTAGGTGCATTAGTGTCCATGGAAGCCTCCCAGTGCATTATTAGGTCTTGATCAAATGCATATTCTCACGGGCAATAAAGCAGCTCACCCGGCTCTTGGTCCGTGCTCTGTCCACCTACCTCCTGACATGGCTTTGATCTAGTTTTCAGGGTGAATGTCTGAAAGTGTGTCTCTGCTGAACTACTGCTCAAAGATGCCTCAGGTATTAATACTTTAACTAAGAAGAATTTTCCCTTAAATATTTTTCTATACAATAAATATTCTTAATTATAAGATATATATGTGTTTGGTAGGCATTCATAATTCGACTCAAGATCTTTCCATTTCATAAAAAAATGTGTAAACACTTCTTTTTTATTCCTGAGTGGACTGCATGCAAAAATGATTTCTTACCCCTCAGTGTGTACTGTTTCTGTGAGAATATCTTTATTGTCCTCTATGGCCAGGAGTGCCAGCCCCTGCCTTCTGCAAGCCCTCTCATGGTTAAGAACTAGAAGATCCATTTATATTGTTTTTTTTTGAGCCATTTGGTGTTAAATGTCAGCACACAGTCATTAGGTTCTGACCTATAGGAAGGGAGAGGTTAGAGTGTAGAGAGGACCTGAAATTTATCTCTGTGCGACACTTGGTATCAGGTGTGGCTGTCATGCTACATGGACCCACCGAATCACAGCCGTCCGTTGTCCAAGCCTTGTAACAGTGACTTTCTTCACCAATTTCCTATTTGGTTCTTCAAATTACAGGACCAACCATTTTGACACATTCCCCCAAAGCAAATTCCTGTGTAATAGGATAACTTATCCTGTCTACAATGCTGTATGGGACGGAATTTGTGCACGTAGTGTGGCAAAGCCAGCCAGGCCCCTTCCGGGTACTCGCATACCATTTCCCGTTTTCTCTTGGGCTCCCATGGCCTCCCCTTCCTTCCAGGTCTGTCGTCGTCTGCCTGCACGTCCTCACCAGGCTCGGCCTTCGCCACCTCCTGGACTGTCCTTGTTCTGTCCCCATTCCTCCCCGTTCTGGCTCAGAGCAGCTGGGGTTCCTTGGCTGCTTCCTCTTTGAGTCCCCACCCCCATCATGCTGCCTGTGAAAGGTCTTCCTCGGATCTGCCCTTCTCCCTGGGCAGTGGGGCAACAACAGCCGCTGTTCACGGATGGAAGGTGCCCCACACCCGTCCTGGCCCCTGGGCAGTGCCTAACAAATGGTGGCCATTATTGCTAAGATGACAGTCATGTGGCTCTCCTGGTGTGACCCTTGTGTCCTGGCCTTCCTGCCCTGCCCTGTGGCCGTGGGCGCTCCTGGCACACACCCCCTGCAGGGAGCCTGAGGGCCGAGGACGGAGCTCCTGCACTTGGAAACGCGCTGTGGTGGGACCAGAGCTTCTCTCCCCCCTTGTTGCCCCAGTGACTGAGCGCAGAGGGGGTTCTGAGGCACGGACTTTCCTGAGAGACGTGGACCCCCTTGTCACCTGGTTTCAACTCAAGCACTCCTTATGATTTTGCTCTTCAGACATCTGCTCCCAAATTCCCTGCGTCCCTGCTTCATGTGGGGTCAGGTGTGCACTGTGGCCTGGCCACTCTTCCAGCCTCTCCCACTCCCTCCCTGCTTCTTTTCACAAAATTCCTTAGAAACAGTCTTGCAAGTCTAATCACATCCTGGCATAGGCCTCTCAGGAACCCAGATGAACTCAGCACCTAATATAGGGTGCTTTTCCTCCTCATCTCTGTGCTCTGGGTGCCTGCTGACTGTCTCCTCTGGACCAGAAAGCCTTCCCAGACCTAAGAGGCCTCCTCCCACCTGAGGGACCCTGAGTAGCTTTTTCTGCGAGGTGGCAATGCCACTGCAGCCTGGATCAGACCTCACCCACCTGCCTATTTCTTCTTCACCTCCTTTCTATTTTCCTTCTTCCTCTGTCCCTTTATTGCCCTTCTCCCTCTCCCTTTGTTCTAAATAGAGTTTAAGTCACAAAATGTCCTGCAATTTACCACATATTAAAAATAGATGATAACAGACTTCCAGTTAAACAAAGAAGTTTGAGCACACTGCTCATCTTTTCTCCTTTTTGGAATCTCTCCAAAAAGATAGTAAGGGAATAATATATTATACATTCACAAGAATTAAAAGAAAATGAGGAGAGATTTCTGTGTCTAGAAGTTATACTTTGGAAACTGGAAAGAAAAATAATGGCTTAAACCCCAGAGATGACCGCTACCTAAGCCTCTGGATGGAAAGTGGGAGAAAAAGCGAGCTCTCTCAAGTCACAGCACCCAGGAAAACTCAGGAATTCTAGCCTTAGGTTGGGAACAGGAGGAGCTGGAAACAGGAGTTGAATATTGATGAAGAGTCTTTAAAAGGAGAGTTAGGGATTCAGATTGTTTCTTTCACCCCACACAACCAGGGCACTCGTGTTTTCCTTATTCTGGGGAAGGTGGGAGGTTTACTTTCTGGGGCTACTGAACTAGAAAGGCTACAGATATGGGGACATTGAGTATAGAGAAGGGAGAGGGGATGAAATTACACCGGAAAAAAAGGGCTAAAGTGCAAACCACATACCAAATTCATAGAACCTCCACCCCTTTCAGCTTCTGTACCTGGCAGGCAGGCTCCCATGGCCCAGGCAGGAGATTCCAGGGTCCTCTGTGAGGACATGGGCTCACTGTGGGATATTTTAAATCCTGGCATTTAGGACCCCAGTGCAACAGCAAGTCCTTCCAAAGAAAGCTGTACTGACCCGTTCTGCTCTCACTTGTACTGGTTCCTATACTCCTCCTAGGGACAGTGAAGGATAACTAGGCGTTTGTACAAAACCTGTAACTGAGTGACAGAGATTCAAACAGAAGGAAAGGACACTGGAGGAAATGGACAGCTTGAATGCAGAATGAAACACAGTAAGGAAAGACTTCAGAGAGATAAGAGAAGATGTTGCATACACACAGCAGGTATGAAATGCTACAGAAAGAACTGAGCAGAATAAGAAAAAAGATCCAGACATTTAAACAAATAGTAGCAGAAAGTAGCCGTTAGATGATCAAGTTGTCAGAGACCAAAAAAGTGACACAGAACGATGAGGAAGAGGAAAGTGAAGGGTGCGAAAGAGGAAAAACAGAAGACCTGCTCAGAAAATCCAAGTAGTGGCCTTTATAGAAAGACAGGACACAAGAAATGGAAGGAAGAAATAGATCAAATAAATAATAAGTAGTCAAGAAAATATTTCCAGAACTGGGGAACATGACTGTCCCAACATATATGCTGAGTGCCCGGCATGAGGAGTGAACAAAGGCCCACGCCTAGACACATGTTTATGAACGTTCAGAACTGCAGGAAAACAGATCATCTTCTAGAGAGAGAGAAAAACACTCTGGAAAACTGCCTGTGAAACGCAGGGGGAAAAGGCTTGAACCACTCTCTCAAATGATACAAGACAGTGGAGGAAGCAAGCTCCTGTTCACCCTGGCCCCTGGAACCCATTAACGTGGGCTGCCACCTCCACTCTGCCCTGGGGGCATGAGGAAGCGAGTAGGCCCTGGCCTGAGAACTGCCCTCTCTGCTTCCTCCCCGCCCACCCATGGCGACAAGTGTCAGAACATCATGATGGCCCCCACGGCGGGACTCTCCGGCGATGCCGGTCTCGCCGTCCTAAGAACACGGGGGTTCACAGCATCCCTAACCCACGGCTGTGAGTTGTCTGGACGTGGGTTCTGTTCCTTTGTTGTTTTTGTTTTTCTCTTTGTGGTCACGTCATGTAGTAAATCAGCAGCAGGGCTGGGTTCACAACTGAGCTCTCTTGACAGGAAAATGGGCTTACGCAAGGTTGGCGACGCATAGACAGACTTTGAAGAGTGGGTGGTGTGGCACGTCTGAAACTCTGACTTTTCTCCCTGCTGGTCTGGGGAATCCTCACGTGCGTGGACTATGTGTCATGTGTGATGTAAACCCAGGTACTTAATTTGAAGCTGCACCCCTGGAGGCAGCTCAGATGGTGTCCGTGGCTGGCTGAATACTGTGATTTGGGATGAACAGTCTTTCAGAGTTAATGTCTAAGGAGGGAGGGAGGGGCCCTTTTCTGTCCCCATGTCCTGAAGCTCCATTCCATCCCATGCCATTCTATTTTGGCTTTCATATTCCATAAATGTAACTGATTTGCTCAAGAAGGAATTCAAAGTATTAGTCATAATTTCCTTTTCACAGGGGATAGGTGAAGTAATTCATTTGCTGGAAAACAGACATGCTGTTATGAGCTGTGCTGAAGTCTACTGAAGACACGGAATACTTGGAAATGGTGCTCTCTGAATGTTCCCTGTAGTATAAAATGGGAAGAGTTAAGTTATAAATTTGTTTTATCTCTAAAACTGAAAGAATATTAAGATTTATTTGGCAACCATATATGCAAACTGGCCCGTTCTTTGGAGAAAATGAGAACATTGATTTCTATTTGTCTTAAGAAAAATGCAGACATTTTGTGACAAAGCTGTCACAGCCCTAAAAACTGTGTATGTGATGCCTTCACAGCCGCCTTCTTTGCAATTACGATGTTCTTCTAAATTGTTCATCTGACATAATGAGGTGACTAGCCCTAGTTGTTTTGAAAACCTCCCATATCTTGCCAGCTTTCAGTCTTATTTACATTTATCATCTTCGGTTAAACGGAACAAAAGTGAAGAGCTATATTGAAACTGGGGAAGAGGACCAGGGTCCTTTTTTGAAAATCTAAATTAGACATGAAAACAACACAAATATCCATTGACATTAAAGAAAAGTTGGCATATACATACAAGGGGATAGCATTCAGTTTTAAAAAAGAAGGAAACCCTGCCATTTGTGATAACATGGATGCGCCTGGAGGACATTAGCTAAGTGAAATGAGCCAGCCACTGGGGGACAAATATGGCTTGATCCCACATACATGAGAAACCTAAAATAGTCAAACACATAAAATCAGAGCAGAATGGAAGTTTCCAGGGGCAAAGGTGGTGGCAATGGAGAGTTGTTCAGTGGATATAAAGTTTCAGTTACACCAGATGAAAGAGTACTAGAGATCTACTGTACCTAGTGCCCATAGGTGACAATAAAGCATTGCGCACCTCAAAATTTCCTGAAAGGTAAATCTCATGTTAAGGGTTCTAACCACAAACAAAAACAAAAACAAAAACAAAAATGACTGAGAGGCACAAAGAAACTTTTGGAAGTGATGGATATGTTTGCTATCTTGATTGTGGTGATGGTATTATGTTGTATATGTATGTCAAATTCATTGTACACATTAGACATGGGCAGTTTTTATTATATACCATTTATATCTCAATAAAGCTGTAAGAAAGAACAATCTAAATTATAGATGTCCTAGAGAAGAAAAAAAATTCAGCCCTAATGATTGCTTTATGACAGTTAAATAATGGGATAATAGTTGATTATTTTAAAACGGACAAAATTTTTTACATATTGTTTAAAGCCATGTCACTTCACATGATTTATATGAAATGTTTTTAAAATATATATTTATTTATCTCTCTAGAGCAAATGCTCTTGGAACTAAATTATTGTTATTACTATTTTGAATTCTATTGTATGTACGTGTTTTATTTTTGTGTTTGTGTATAGTCTCTATACAGTCTGGGACAAGACTTTTGACTTTCTCTGAGCCACTTCATTTTCTCTTGCAGACAAATGTATCTCACATTATTGGGTCACTTATTAGGGAATGTGTAAGGCACCATTAGAAAATCAGCCTTTGTTTTTTTCTCTTGTTTAAATTATGTTCACTTAGCAACTGTGTGCTCTGTTGAATATTTTACAGACTTGCTTGTTCTACACAGATGGGAATGGAAAAGGTTGAGCATGAATAATGAATAAAGAAGGCTGTGATTCATGTACTTTTAACAGGTGCTCTGATGTAACAAAAATTTTTGAGTGTTTTAGGAGCAAATTTGAAACAATTTAGTCAGTCATACTGAGGTCTTTCATCAGTTTTGGAAAATTCTTTGCCACTGTATTTTCAGATATTGTTTCAGCCTCATTTCTTCCCCTTTTCCTTTTAGAACTTTGATCACATACATGTTAGACATTTCCACCATGTCTCATATAATTTGTGCTTTTTTCTGTATTCTCCTTTTTACCCCTCTCTGTCTGAGTCAGTCTAGATATATTCTACTGAGCTGTCTTCCAGTTCACTAATCCCCTCTTCTTCTGGGTCTAATCTGCCATAAAAATGATCTATTGAGCTCTTAATTTCAGTTGTTATATATTTCAGTTCTAGAATATCCATTTGGTTTTTTATTTTTAAATAGATTCCACTTCTCTGGTGAAATTTTCCATCCTATCATCTGTTTTCTGAATTTATTAATCACAATAATCTTAAATTCCATACTGTATAACTTCAATATCTAAATTTCCTGTGGGTCTTTTTATATAATCTCTCTCTCTCTCTCTCTTTTTTTTTTTGGCTTGGTTTTTAGTCACCTGGTCTTCTTTCCTACTATGCCTGGTAATTTTTTTATTGAGTGCCAGACATTGTATATGAAAAATTACAGATGCTCTGGGTAACGTATTTCTCCAAAGAGATGATGCTTTTGCATCCACCTGTTTGCCAGGTCACCTAAATCCAGTCTTGGACTGAGCTGACTAGAAGCTGGTTTCAGTTCTCATGAGGGTTGGTCTAGTCATGGTTCACCTGTATCCCAAGGTAGCAACTGAAAGCCTGGGTGGAACTTGACCTCCAATTTTTATCTCCATGGCCCTGTGAGACTAATGAAAGCTCTATGTCTCTTCTCAGTCTCTTAGGTACTACTTACAAATCAGTAAATGACTTAGGGGAAAAGCATGGCAAATATCAGGCTCACTTCCCTTTTCTCTGGGATCCTGGTCCTTCAAGTGCTAGGTGCTTTGGTGATCCTAGATTCTAATTTTTAGGTCTGCTTAGCTCCTCATTCCCTTAGTTTCCACCTTTCCTTGGTTTTTCGGAGTTGGGTAACACTGTTTATAAATTAACAATTTATTCAAAAGAAAAGTAGTGTAAAATTTCAGGCTTGTAAGTATATTTTCTTTTCTCCAGGATCTTAGCCCCTAAGGTCTGACCACCTTGGCAGTTCCCCAGTGCCCTCAAACATTTTATTCAGCTTTCTAGTCATAACTGGGGGGAAGTTTTGTCTGTTATAAGTTAGTTCATCAAAACCAGAATCAGAAATCTCATCAACTCAATCTTCATTCATTTATATTATGTGCTTAATATGTGACTTTACTTCCATTGTGGATATAAACATGACAAAACAAAATTTTGGCTAACAAGAGCTACTATCTACTTCAGACCAGTAAACAGATGATAACAATACAATGGGAATAATTAATTATTAAAGAATAGAAATTAATTAAGTACATTGTGCAATGGAGGAGGAAAGAGTGCTGAGGTCTTTTTGGATCAGAGAGTGTTTCATGCAAGACCTGATGCCGGAACTGAATCTTGAATAATTAAGATATCACTACATGAAGGGGGTGCCTATGTAGTTGAGTCCTGTCCTAGGACTTACTGGGTTAAAATGGAGGCTGTATTTAATTTGAGAATTACCTGAGGGCTTTGTTTAGCTAGTCTTCTCTCTTCTTGGTTGAAATGTTCATTTCCTGCTTTAATGAGAAGATCCCAGTACTAGAGAATTACAGAAGTAGGATTTTTGTCAGTGATGGATTCATTTCTTTATTCAATGCCACATGCTGTCCTGGGTAAGAACACATACACTCCCCGAAATCTCAGGGCAACTGAAGATGTAAATCTGAGTCCTGATCTCGGACCTTCTCCTACCTGAATTATTATAGGCATTTATTTTTATTGATAGTTCCACCTTCCACTTTCTCAGGTTGGAGAGCCCTGAGTCATCTTTCACGTGCCTTCATTCTCTAAATCTGTTCTTTCACCAAAATTTCTTTACATAAAGTTCTCTGGTTTCTCCTTTTGGGCTCCACTCATCATATGTGTATAAATGAATATGCTCTCTTTCTATGAGGCCTCTGACTCCAGTTTATCCAATCTACTTGAATACTGCTTTTAGATTAATTTTTCCAAACCAGGGCTTCCATTATGTCATTTTTCTGGACCCAAATCTATATTGATTTCCCATTGCCTCTCATATAATGTTTATTCCTTTGTGGATGGTGAGGAATTTTTATAATCTGGCCAATCCTATTTATCTAATCTTGTTTTCTATTATTCTTAAACCAGGAATTTTTATATTAAGCTGGGAAGAACAAAATGTGGATATTCAAACAGGATTTGAATGAGATATACTAAGTATCCAGTTTAAGAGGCAAAGCATTAAAAAAAAATCTTGACTTGCCTCTTTACTCTATGTTTTCCTCTAAGTTAAAGCCTTATTAATTTCGAACAGCTTTTTCAACAGACTGCGGTTTCTGGTCTAGAGCTAGGGATTTCTGGGGCTTTTCTGCTTTTCCTATTTGTAGCTTCCTTTTGTGATTAGGGCATAGTAAGATGGCTATGGATGTGATTCTTTGCCTTTCTTCTATTTGCTACAAAGAGTTAATTATTTGATGGATGTATGCTGGGTTTTGGTAAGGGAACAGATTTAGGTGTTATACTTCTTTCTAAGAGTTTGTGTGTGCGGGTGTTCACCTGGAATTGTCAGACTACAAACAGGTAGGTATGATCTGGAAGAAGTAATGAGTATTTGGAGAGAAAGATGGAAAATGGTCTCTCTTTTACCTCTCTTGATGAATGTTCTAACTATTGTGGGTCCTAACAGCTTGTGATCACTGGAGCATGCAGAATTGGGGGGAGGTTGGAACACATGTTCATATTTCCACCTCTGTTGGAAGTCATGTTCCCTGCTTTTATTATGCAGATAAACATCATGACACACTTTTTCCCTAGCATTCTGACTCAGGTTACACTATATTTTTTATTCTACTGTGTACCCCAGGGATGCCAAGTTTACTCAACAGATGCTTAGGGAATGAGAGTCCTGGCAGCACAGTCCCTCTGAACCAGTATCCTCCCGTCCCCTGGGAATGCCATGCTCAGATCCCCCCCGAGTCACCATCCACGCCATCCTCATTTTGTGCCTCATGCCTTCTTCACAGCTTATCTACTTTCCGCCCCTTCCTGAAGAACAGGCTTGATTCAGCATCTCTTGAAATGTTCTCAGGTATTTCAGGTCCTTTGCTAAACTCCCCTTTCACATACAATTAGTCCCTCATTGTCTAGTGTTAAGGTGGTCTCCAAGGTGGAGACCGTGGTAGTCATTAGGACATCTCAACCGCGTAGTTCTGATTCTCTCCTATTCTGAGCACATCCTTGCCCTCTCAGAGTGAGGTGTGGCCTTGGGACCTACTGTGGCTGATGAAATATGAGGGGAACTGACATGTGTAATTTCTGGGTGGAAGCATGAAGAGACCGTGAGATAATCTCTGTACCCCTCCTTCCCTCTGGCACTGCAATCAGCAATTGGTGATGGTGGCGGCTCTGTGAGCCTAGGCTGCTGAGGGACTGTGGTGGGTGGAGCCCCCTGCTGGTCTAATAGACGTGAAACCTGAACAAGAAACAAACCTTTGTTTAAGCCCCTAGGATTTTGGGGTCTTTTGTTACTGCAGCGTAACACATAGCCTGTCCAGAGCGATTCACATGACTCCACATCCTTCACAGGGCAGGAACTGAAATGTGTGTACTTTGAAACTGATTGCTGGGAGGCCAAAGAACGAACTTATTTACTTTTGCTGTAGATTGAATTCTTTTTGTTAGGCACTCACATTTTCTTTGGAGGTCCTGGAGTTGCTGATAGTGAGATCATATGCCATCGAATGACAGGATTCTGTATAAACTTTCCCTTACTCTAAAAAAAGGCCCTTAGGGAATCATTGTTCCAAGAGACTTCCTCCTGTATTTTAATAGTTAATTCTTAGTTAAAGGAAAGATCGGTTCAAAGAAAGTTTGTGAGATCATTACTTTATACATTTCCCGAAAGCTTACCACCAGCCTAGATCCCAGGGGAAGGGTCCACAAATGTTTGTGTAGGTGGTTAGAAAACAAGCTGTTGTCTAGTGGGCTGGGATATTTCCCGGGACTGGGACACATTTTTGGCCCCTGCTGTCATGGCGCCCCTCCAGGACTTCACTCCCAGTCGATCAGCTTTCCCTGGACACCATACTCTTCAGCGTTGGTCCAGGGCCTCCGGGCCGCAGACCCTGGAGCTTCCTGTGGAGTCGCAGCTGACCTTCCGTTTGGAGAAAGTAGGACTCGCTGGTGAACTGGTAGCTGAATCGCTCAATTTATTTTTTTGGAAAGGCTGGGTAAAGTCTATTCTTTGGGTTAAGTTATAGCTCCCCTGAGTCTCCATTAATGCCCTTGGCTTTCTGACTTGTTTTGTGGTTGAATCCTGACCGAGGACGCACTGGGTTAGTACGGAGGCGGCTACATCCATCATTGCTAGAGAAGTGCTGTAGCCTACAACGGTGTCACAGGGAAACGTTACTGTGATGAGCTCTCCAAATGCTGGGAAACGACTCTCTCATCACTTCCCGCAGCTTGGTTCCCTCCAGCGCCGTTTGGATCTGCTCATTCCCATCCTCGCAGCCATGGTCAAGACCTCATCAAGCCTGGGCTACTTGCACGGCTTCCCGCCAGCCTTCTTGGGCTCTTTCCTCTTCCTTCTCCAGAAGCTTATATGGGTTATGCTGGTTGCAACTCAGTTGGCTGCAAGTAATGACAACTTAATTTAGGAATATAGGATATCCCAAACCTAAGGACAGGAAAATGGCTTGGTGTCAGGACTGACGGAAACCCACAGACTTAGAAGCCACCAAGAACCTCTCTTCCTTCTTCCTGCTCGCTATGCAACATTCTCCTCTGCTCAGCAAGACAGAGCATTGGCATCTGCATGGTAGCAGCCATGGCCACCACACACACACACTGAGCTCCACATCTAAGAGATGCAGCCCCAAGGAAGAGGTGGGTCATGGAAAACATTATTGCCATGGAAACCATGTAGATGGAGGTGGGATGGTGGGAAACAGTTCCCGGAAGAAGTGAGGGAGCTCTTGTCTAACAATAGATGCTTGTTAACAAAAAGCAAGATGAATCTTCCCTAAGTGCCTTCCACTCCTGTCATGCACGAGTCACCAGCTATTATACAACCTGCCTGTTTCAGTTTTATAGATACTGTTTGTTCACCACCTTGGAATACCCTTGCTTTTTGGAGAGGAATCTTCCTTTCTCCTACAAAACTCACCTTTCGTGTGAATGTTTTCAACCATCTCTTCTGTATCCAGAAATCCTTCCAGCTTTTGCTTATGCAGTTGGTTGAGTAAATTAATATGTTAATATAAATATAAATGTCAACTGCAGCCTCACGTCTCCTGGGGATCCTGATACAAATGATTGGCACCCTCAATTCTCCTGGTTTGGGAAGCTCACAGCCCTCTCAAGCTTGTTATAAATCCCCAAAAGGGCTCAGGGGCCTCTCATACAATCTCCATTCTACACAGAGTAGAGTCAGTATTTGGAGTCCTATTGATGAGGGTAGGGAATATAGCCTACAAGTCTTAGACAAGTAGCTTCAAACAGCAATAGATTTAAATGATAATAAAAAGAACACTAAAGCAATCCAATCAAATTCCAAAGTGGGAGTTCTACCCCAATGATCTTTAAACTTGATTGTTTAAGAATCACTAGGGAAATTAAAAAAAAAATCCCGAGTTCTGTGTCTGAATCAGAATCTCTGATTTTTAACTTTCAAAATAGAAGTGTCCCAGGAAATTCTTACAGAGCTTGAGCAACACTACACTGTGAACGAGTGTTTGGAAAATCCTGTGGATGATAGATCAACTCTTTGCATAAAGGGTGGAGCATATGACTGGTGGGGTCATCATGCTTGTCCCACTTGCTAACAGGAAGGTACAAGAGGAGGGAGCCTCACCCTACTGCCCAGACAGACAGCCATCTGGCACACAGAGACCTGCTTACATGCCTGGAAAGCTGAGACCCATATACTGCACTTCCTCTCTAAATATCCTGAAGTGGGAAGGTGATCCGTTCCACTTTTATTTGGTGCCAGTGGCCACCAAGAAGCTCCAGGCTCTATACTTAACTGGTCAGGTTCCATCTGTTTCCCCTTTTATCCAAATTCACCTATGTGGGGCAATGGAAGTAGAGAGCCTCCTCAAAGTTGTGACCTATCATTGGAATTATTTGGAAAAGAACTCAATAATCATAACAATAGTCCTACTTGAAACTCTATGTTGGCGAAGTGTGCTTTTTCCCAACAAAATGTTTTCAAAGCATCTGCCATTGCTTTGGGCAGGCTTTTTATCATTAGCATTCTCATAACCCACACTTCATCTGGAATCCTATGTGCTTTTTTTTAATAATTTATTTTGGTATCATTAATCTACAATTACATGTGCAACATTATGATTATTAAACTACCCCCTTCATCAGGTCCCCCCCCACAAACCCTATTACAGTCACTGTCCATCAGCGTAGTGAGATGCTATAGAGCCACTACTTGTCTTCTCTGAGTTGTACTGCCCTCCCCGTGCCCCCCCAACATTACATCTGCTAATCATAATGCCCCTTTTTCCCCCTTGTCCCTCCCTTCCCACCCATCCTCCCCAGTCCCTTTCCTTTGGTAACTATTAGTCCGTTCTTGGGTTCTGTGAGTCTGCTGCTGTTTTGTTCCTTCAGTATTTTTTCTTTGTTCTTATACTCCACATATGAGTGAAATCATATGATACTTGTCTTTTTCGGCTTGGCTTATTTCACTGAGCATAATACCCTCTAGCTCCATCCATGTTGTTGCAAATGGTAGGATTTGTGTTCTTCTTATGGCTGAATAATATTCCATTGTGTATATGTACCACCTCTTCTTTATCCATTCATCTACTGATGGACACATAGGTTGCTTCCATTTCTTGGCTATTGTAAATAGTGCTGCAATAAACATAGGGGTGCATATGTCTTTTTCAAACTGGGCTACTGCATTCTTAGGGTAAATTCCTAGGAGTGGAATTCCTGGGTCAAATGGTATTTCTATTTTGGGTTTTCTGAGGAACCTCCATACTGCTTTCCACAATGGTTGAACTAATTTGCATTTCCACCAGCAGTGTAGGAGGGTTCCCTTTTCTCCACATCCTCGCCAACATTTGTTGTTGTTTGTCTTTTGGATGTTGGCCATCCTCACTGGTGTGAGGTGATATCTCATTGTGGTTTTTAATCTGCATTTCTCTGATGATTAGCGATGTGGAGCATCTTTTCATGTGCCTGTTGGCCATCTGAATTTCTTCTTTGGAGAAGTGTCTATTCATGTCCTCTGCCCATTTCTTAATTGGATTATTTGCTTTTTTGTTTGTTAAGGTGCGTGAGTTCTTTATATATTTTGGATGTCAACCCTTTATCAGATACGTTTTTTATGAATATATTCTCCCATACTGTAGGATGTCTTTTGTTCTACTGATGGTGTCCTTTGCTGTACAGAAGCTTTTCAGCTTGATATAGTCCCACTTGTTCATTTTTGCTTTGTTTCCCTTGCTCGGGGAGATATGTTCATAAAGAAGTCGCTCATGTTGATGTCCAAGAGATTTTTGCCTATGTTTTTTTCTAAGAGTTTTATGGTTTCATGACTTACATTCAGGTCTTTGATCCATTTTGATTTGACTTTTGTGTATGGGGTTAGACAGTAGTCCAGTTTCATTCTCTTACATGTAGCTGTCCAGTTTTTCCAACACCAGCTGCTGAAGAGGCTGTCATCTCCCCATTGTATATCCAAAGCTCCTTTATCAAATATTAATTGACTGTATATGTTTGGGTTAATGTTTGGATTTTCTATTCTGTTCCACTGGTCTGTGGGTCTGATTTTGTGCCAGTACCAAATTGTCTTGATTACTGTGGCTTTGTAGTAGAGCTTGAAGTCAGGGAGCGTAATTCCCCTTGTTTTATTCCTCCTTCTCAGGATTGCTTTGGCTATTCGGGGTCTTTTGTGGTGCCATATGAATTTTAGAATTATTTGTTCGAGTTCATTGAAGAAAGCTGTTGGTAGTTTGATAGGGATTGCATTGAATCTGTAGATTGCTTTAGGTAGTATAGCCATCTTGACAATATTTATTCTACCTAGCCAAGAGCATGGGATGGATTTTCATTTGTTAGTGTCCTCTTTAATTTCTCTTAGGAGTGTCTTGTAGTTTTCAGAGTACAGGTCTTTCACTTCCTTCGTTAGGTTTATTCCTAGGTATTTTATACTTTTTGATGCAATTGTGAATGGAATTGTTTTTCTGATTTCTCTTTCTGTTAGTTCATCGTTAGTGTATAGGAAAGCAACATATTTCTGTGTGTTAATTTTTTATCCTGCAACTTTGCTGAATTCAGATATTAGTTCTAGTAGTTTTGGAGTGAAGGCTTTAGGGTTTTTTATGTACAGTATCATGTCATCTGCAAATAGTGACAATTTGACTTCTTCTTTACCAGTCTGGATACCTTGTATGTCTTTGTTTTGTCTGATTGCCGTGGCTAGGACCTCCAGTACTATGTTGAATAACAGTGGAGAGAGTGGGCATCCCTGTCTTGTTCCCGATCTTAGATGAAAAGCTTTCAGCTTCTTCCTGTTAAGTATGATGTTAGCTGTGGGTTTGTCATATATAGCCTTTATGATGTTGAGCTACTTGCCCTCTATACCCATTTTGTTGAGAGTTTTAATCAGGAATGGATGCTGAATTTTGTCAAATGCTTTTTTAGCATCTATGGAGATGATCATGTGGTTTTTGTTTTTCTTTTTGTTGATGTGGTGGATGATGTTGATGGATTTTCGAATGTTGTACCATCCTTGCATCCCTGGGATGAATCCCACTTGATCATGGTGTATGATCCTCTTGATGTATTTTTGAATTCGGTTTGCTAATGTTTTGTTGAGTATTTTTGCATCTACGTTCATCAGGGATATTGGTCTGTAATTTTCTTTTTTGGTGAGGTCTTTGCCCGGTTTTGGTATTAGAGTGATGCTGGCTTCATAGAATGAGTTTGGAAGTATTCCCTCCTCTTCTATTTTTTGGAAAACTTTAAGGAGAATGGGTGTTATTTCTTCTCTATATGTCTGGTAGAATTCAGAGGTGAATCCATCTGGTCTGGGGGTTTTGTTCTTGGGTAGTTTTTTGATTACCGATTCAATTTCGTTGCTGGTGATTGGTCTGTTTAGTTTTTCTGTTTCTTGTTTGGTCAGTTTTGGAAGGTTGTATTTTTCTAAGAAGTTGTCCATTTCTTCTAGGTTTTCCAGCTTGTTAGCATATAAATTTTCATAATATTCTCTTATAATTCTTTGTATTTCTGTGGGGTCCTTCGTTATTTTTCCTTTCTCATTTCTGATTCTGTTTATGTGTGTAGATTCTCTTTTTCTCTTAATAAGCCAGGCTAGGCGTTTATCTATTTTGTTTATATTTTCAAAGAACCAGCTCTTAGTTTCATTGATTTTTTTCTATTGTTTTATTCTTCCCAATTTTATTTATTTCTTCTCTGATCTTTATTTTGTCTCTCCTTCTGGTGACTTTGGGTCTCATTTGTTCTTCTTTTTCCAATTTCAGTAATTGTGTCTTTAGACTACTCGTTCGGGAATGTTCTTCCTTCTTTAAATAGGCCTGGATTGCAATATACTTTCCTCTTAGAACTGCCTTTGCTGCGTCCCACAGACATTGTGGCTTTGTATTGTTGTTGTCATTAGTCTCCATGTAGTCTTTGATTTCTGTTTTGATTTGGTCGTTAACCCATTGATTAATTAGGAGAATGTTGTTAAGTCTCCATGTATTTGTGAGCATTTTTGTTTTCTTTCTAAAATTTATTTCTAGTTTTATACCTTTGTGATCTGAGAAGTTGGTTGGTAGGATTTCAATATTTTTGAATTTACTGAGGTTCTTTTTGTGGCCTAGTATGTGGTCTATTCTGGAAAATGTTCCATGTGCACTTGAGAAGAATGTGTATCCTGTTGCTTTTGGGTGCAGAGTTGTGTAGATGTCTGTTAGGTCCATCTGTTCTAGTGTGTTGTTCAGTGCCTCTGTGTCTTTACTTATTTTCTGTCTGGTTGATCTGTCCTTTGGAGTGAGTGGTGTGTTGAAGTCACCTAAAATGAATGCATTGCTGTCTATTTCCTCCTTTAATTCTGTTAGTATTTGTCTCACATATGCCAGTGCTCCCGTGCTGCGTGCATATATATTTATATTCTCTTGTTGGATTGACCCCTTTATCATTATGTAATGACCTTCTTTATCTCTTGCTACTTTCTTCGTTTTGAAGTCTATTTTGTCTGATACAAGTACTGCAACACCTGCTTTTCTCTCCTTGTTGTTTGCATGAAATATCTTTTTCCATCCCTTCACTTTTAGTCTGTGTATATCTCAGGGTTTGAGGTGAGTCTCTTGTAAGCAGCATATAGATGGGTCTTGCTTTTTTATCCATTCTGTTACTCTGTGTCTTTTGATTGGTGCATTCAGTCCATTTACATTTGGGGTGATTATCGATAGATATGTACTCATTGCCATTGCTGGCTTTAGATTCATGGTTACCAAAGGTTCAAGGGTTGCTTCTTTACTATCTAACAATCTAACTTAACTTTCTTGTTAAGTTATTGTAAACACAGTCGGATGTTTATTTCTCTCCCTTCTTATTCCTCCTCCTCCATTCTTTATATACTAGGTGTTTTATTCTTTGCCTTTAGTTAGTATTTGGATGGTCTGCTTTCTTTGCTATGATTTTATTTTCTCTGGTGACATCTTTTTAGCCTTAGGAGTGCTTCCATCTAGAGCAGTTCCTTTAAGATGTCCTGTAGAGGTGGTTTATGTGAGGCAAATTCTCTCAGCTTTCGCTTCTCTGGAAATTGTTTAATCCCTCCGTCATATTTAAATGATAATCGTGCTGGATACAATATTCTTGGTTCGAGGCCCATCTGTTTCATTACATTAAATATATCATGCCATTCTCTTCTGGCCTGTATAATTTCTGTTGAGAAGTCTGATGATAGTCTGATTGGTTTTCCTTTGTAAGTGATCTTTTTTCTCTCTCTAGCTGCCTTTAATACTCTGTCCTTATCTTTGATCTTTGCCATTTTAATTATTATGTGTCTTGGTGTTGTCTTCCTTGGGTCCCTTGTGTTGGGAGATCTGTGGGCTTCCGTGGCCTGCGAGACTATTTCCTTCCCCAGCATGGGGAAGTTTTCAGCAATTATTTCTTCAAAGACACTTTCTATCCCTTTTTCTCTCTCTTCTTCTTCTGGTACTCCTATAATGCGAATATTGTTCCATTTGGATTGGTCACAGAGTTCTTTTAATATTCTTTCATTCCTAGAGATCCTTTTATCTCTGTTTGCCTCAGCTGCTCTGTATTCTTGTTCTCTATCTATTGCATTAACAGTCTCTTGCATCTCTTCCAGTCTGCTGCTAAGCCCGTCGATGGCTTGTCTCATTTCTGCATTGTCTTTCCTGACTTCCCTCACTTCCTCCTTCAGCTCTTGCATATTTCTCTGTAGATCTGTGAGCTTGGTTATGACTTTTATTATGAATTTTTTTTCAGGAAGATTGTGCATTTCCATCCCTTCAGGCTCCCTGTCTGGTGTTGTCTGGGTGAGCTTTGTCTGTACCATATTCCTTGGTCTTTTCATGGCGATAGAATTGGTCGCTGGCAGGTGCCACGTATGTCAGCTGGGCTCTTTAAGACTTTTAAAAAAAAAGGAAGGGAAAGAAAATAGAAAAAAGAAGGAAGAGAAAAAAAGAGAGAAAAAGAAAGAAAGAAAAGAAAGAAAAAAAAAACGCTCACCGGGAGTAGATTCTGTAAGGATGCTGTCGCTGGCGCTGTTGCTCCACTATTCCGCAGCCACGGCTACGCCTCTCTGGTGGGCCTTTTGCAGCTCTGGCCAGAGCAGGAACGAATGGGAGGCTATTGTTCTCTGTATGAAGTTTCAGTGGGGCTACTTTTTCCCAGTAGTCATCCAAGGGGTCCTAAATCCCTCAGGACTCCCAGCCTGCTGGGCTGAGTGTGCTGGGATGATCCTAAGACCGCTCAAAAAAGTGTGCACTTTTCTTTTGTCCTGGGAGCCGGCTGCAAGGACCCGGGCGCGCTCCCAGCTCAAAACCTGCACCTTCTGGCGCTCCAATGTCCGCTACACTGCGCGATGTGTGTCTGTGCTCCCGGCGCAGATCACCGGGGCTGGTTATTTCGGAGGCCTGTTCTTCCACTCCCTCCTGGCTCTGAATCCTCTCCTCCCGCCGGTGCGCTGGGGTGGGGGAGTGCTCGGGTCCTGCCGGGTCGCGTCTCCGTATCTTACCCGCCTCGCGAGGTGCCGAGTCCTCTCAGGTGCAGTTGCAGGCTGTGCGCTGTCCTGTATATTCTGGTCTCTCTTTTAGAAACAGTTGTATTTGCTGTATTTTCATAGATATATATGGTTTTGGGAGGAGATTTCTGCCGCCCTGCTCACGCTGCCATCTTCCCGGAACCTCCCCTATGTGCTTTTTTATATGGTTAATCATACGCACAGATCCTACAACCATAGTAACTCACTCAAAATAACTCATTTAGGTGACTCCACAAGAGTCCTTATCAGCTATTTTAATAGAACACAACCCACATTGAAGAGTTTAGTCAGGCTCGTAGGTAGATATTCCTTCTCAAACCATGTAGTACACACTGTGGAAACTCTATTAAAACACTACAGACCCTCCCACCCAAGCCCTTCAGTCTTTCTTTCTTGCTTTCATTCACTCTTGCATTGTCTCTTCAAGCTGTGGTGAGCCGTGGACAAGTTCATCCTCTGCTTTCCAGTGACAGCACTAGGAATACTTGATTTCCCTGGGTTTGGAAAAAACAAGAAGCCACAGAAAATCCTTATGACAAGGAAATCCTACAGGGAGATCCTCCCGCTCTCCTTTTCTCCCTTTTCCTCCTCCACTTCTTCCCTTTCACCGCGTTTACGAAATATCCATAATGAGCTGGGTTTGTTCTAGATTCTGAGTCAGAAAAGTGAACCAAATGTAGCCACTGCTCTCAAATGTTTCACAGTCTTCCGGATCTTTTCAAAAGGATAACTTGAGAAGCACATAAAATTGCTTTCCTCAGTATAAATGATCTGAAGATGTCACCGCATGCTTTTGGGGCACTTTCCTGGCGCATATTTCCTTTCCTGCACACTCCTCTCTGTTCAAGGTACATGTGTAAGAAGACGTGAGACTCCTGGGTCAGACACACAGAACATTATTACTCACAGCAACAGCAGGGGCCAGACCACCAGCAAGTTTCTGCACTAGTTCTAAGCTCCAGTTCTCCCGGGGCAATGTGGAGAGGGAGATGACCCCCTTGCATGCAGTGACTTGTGTTGTAGGAGAGCATTCCTGAGTTCAGAGAACCTATATCTGTTATGATGGGCGCATGCCTGCCCTTGTCTCCCCAAAGAGATCTTACCTTTATCTTCCAAGGCTGTTTGATATACATGAAGATTCTCCCCAACTCTCCTTCCTCTCTCCATTCTCTAAGTCCTAATAAAAATAAAGCAGCTGACAAGTCTAAAGCGAAATGTAAGAGGACTTGCCCCTCTAGGCTAAGGACCCAGGTATTGTCCCTGCCCTGCCAGTTCCACCACTTCTTCATCCTCTCCATTCAGTTCCATATTCCACTTAGTCCTCGGATCAAAACTTAGCACTGACTGAGTCCTGGGCACCAGTTTGAGATCTGTTTATCAAAAGCTGGGCTTGGCAAACTATGATTGAAAGCAAAATCTAGCTTGCAGTCTGTTTTTGTACATCTTTGGAGCTAGGAATGACTCTTAATTTTTTATAATTGTACCAAAAAAAAAAAAAAAAGAATACGAGACAGACAGCTTGCACAGCCAAAAATACTTACCATCTTAACGTTTATAGAAAAAGTTGCTAACTCCTATTCTAGAAGAAATTGAGTGACATTATAGGGGAAAGGGGACCATATAGGAAAGCAGCAGCTATACCATCCCCAGTATGGATGGGGGTGCTGGGCCCTGGGATGGCATGCTGCATTTTCTTCTCTGAGGAGTCCGGCTTCCTTCTCCAGTAGAAAGCAGACTGACCCTTCTCATGCTTTAGAAAGTGCAGACCTCTCAGGTTATAAGGCTGCACACACGCAATATGTATATGTATGTATTGTATGTATACAAACTGCAGTGAATTAAATCAGAAAAAGTGAAGGAGAATGCGATACTGTTCCCATTATGATGTGTGATTTAGACATATGAGGAGCCTCAGCTCATCTTCCTGTCCTGGTCGTGTGTGGCTACAACATCAGTTAGGATTGAGATGATGTTCTCAGATCTGGGGAATGAATTGCTGAGTGCCAGGAAAATAATACTGAAGGGTCTGTTCGTGCATGGAGCTAGCTGGACAGCTGCTTAAACGGATTTCCTTTGTTTCGTCCACCATCTGAGCTCCGTAGAAATTCTCTCTTCTCAAAGTCATCCTCAGATTCCGGCAGTATCTTATTTTATTAAACTCTCTATTGACATACAGATCTAATATTTTTGCTCATATTTCATATACCTTGAAACATGCTCTCAAACATATAGAAAATAAAAAAATATGCTTGAGAATTTTTGTTATGTTAAAATGATTGTGAGATACTTTCTTATTCCAAGATCTTTCTGGGGTTGACTCCAGCCTCTAAACTTGGTCTTGGAATATGCCCATCAGTTCTGTAACGTAGAACACAGGAGACTTGACTTAACCAAGTCTGATTTTGACTTAATCAGAGAGCTATTAAGAGAAGTGGAAACTTGAGTGATGGTGGTTGGCCACCTTAAAGCAAAATAGGAGTTTTAAATTGGAAGATTCTATCATCTTAGAAACAGATGTTAATAAGATGTGACCTTTGAAAGATGTTTAGAGGAATGGGATTACACTGAATGTTTTTCTAATATTTATCTAATTCTCACTAAGTGATAACAGAGAGACACCTGGTACTGTTCTAGGGCTGTATATGTACTAACCTGTGGGACTCTCACCTCCTGTGAGGCAGATGTTATTGAGACCCTCATTTGGCAGGGGAGGAAACTGAGGCACAGACCAGTCAGTAGTATAGCTCTAACACAAAGGCTGATGATCTAGTTCCAGAGCTTGAGCCTTTCTTGACCCACACTTCATGTCCTCAGAACCCCTAATTATGTACCGGAAGAATGAATCTCAAGACTGATCATTAATTAGAACCACCTGGGAAATGTTGGGAAGAAATAATGTGACCTGGGTCTCACACAGACTTTCTTATTGGGGTTGCTGCTGCATTCGGGGGTGCCTCCTAAGATGTGATCAGGATGGAGAGTCATTCATTCTTCTAAGAGATTGTCTTAAACTCCAAGTACATACGATTGTTACATGGGCTTTGATTTTACTAGCCAGGGTAGAGGTCCACATACTGGTGATTTTTAAAAGTTCGCACATTCTCACGTGTACCTTTGGTTAAATATTCGAAACTCATAATAACATTGCTCTTTGGAGGGCAACATTGAATACAAACAGTTAATTTTGCATTCCACCTAAAATCCTTAAAGACATTTCATTAGAGAGCCCTTACCCTAAATGGCACATACCCGTGTTTAAACCTGATTCAAACCAAAGAGCCTTTTTAAAAGCAAATCTTTTGTTTTACTATATTCATAGGTAACATCACTTACCTACACAGGCTAATTTAAAAAATCAGTATAATGCCCTGGGTGTTAACTAAAGGAGAACTAAGAAGAGAATAATTTATAATAAAAAACACAGTCTTCATTTTCAGTATGCAAATGCTTATGCGCAGCCCCATGAAAGGGCTCACCATACCTGGGCCTACTGCCGGCCGCTGGGGATGCTGGCTCAGGGTGCTGTGTGAGGCACTGCGGCGCTGGGAGCTGTATTGCTGTAGATGGCGACTCTTAGAAACAGTGAACAATGCTTGGCAAAATTTTGAACACACAATGTGCAATTTTCTCTTTGACTTACATGATGGTTGCATTCTTGGAAAATTCAGTGTCTACTAAAACTACCAAAATTAGTCCTAGGAATATGTAAAAAGCAAAATTGGGTTCCAGGCTCAGAAAACTACAAGCAAGGTTTTCACCTACATAACTGTCTGGCGGAACATTGAAAAGATGCACAAAATTGTCTCATACGTTCCTGCCTCTACTCACTAAAATGCCCTAACACCCAATCTTCATAATTATCCGAAAAAAGACCCTACGTATTTCCAGAATTCTCCCTAGGGGGCGGTATCTCTCCATTGAGAACTATTGGTCAGACTTTTGAAGATGACTTAGAAATAATGACTTTTCTCCAGAGCAAATCCACAGGGCTACGAGTTGTCACTGGCAAGCATCTCTCGTTCTATACGTGTGTGAAGAACGGAGTTTACCATGGAGGGTGGCAGGCTGAGGAAAGCCAACCTTTGCCAGGACACACATGAGGCTGTCCCCACCCAGTGACACAGTAAGAGCAGACCTGAGAGTTTGCTTTGTCACTTTGGCAAGTCTGTGATGCCGGTACCTCCGTTATAAGGATACATGCTGATACATGACTGGAGTGTGCTAGAATCCAACAACTTAAAAATGGATCTGCCAGAAAATACACAAGATAGATTTTTGGAAGCTAGGTTGGAAATTGTGATTGGCTAAGGTAGAGTGAGCTATGCTTTCCAATATCTCCATCAAGACAAGCTTCTGAGCCCAGGCACACTGGGACATTCTTGGGCTTCCATACTGAGCCAAACTTTCCCACTTCCTTTCATTCTCTGGCTAAATGAGAAAATCGCTGCTTCTGGGGATTAAATGCTTCCCAACTACTTGGAAATTGTGATGGTGACTTGTAGTTCATGAATCATGAGGGATTACAGTGGGGCCTCACAAAGACCCATAATGCACACCAAAGACAGACGCCAGAAAACATGCCAGGAGTGTTGAGAGAAGTACCTTATTTTCCCATTTTAAACATGCTCTGTTTTAAAGCTATAAATCATGTCTCCTTCCCTCCTAAATCATTTCCTTCTAGGGAACCTTAATGTTATGACTCACACGTGCGGTCCTGTGTTTTCTTTCGATGCCATTTGCCACGAAGGGGCGTTGGCCCTAATTCTTGCTGCTCGCACACATCCTTGGAGAGAGGCTGGTGGTGCAGCTCCCATTTTGTGAAAATGGTAGTAGGCAGGTCACCCCCCTGCTTCTCTTGGTAAAGCTGTTGGCAGAACAGAGCTATCCATTCTGGACTTAGAGAAGTTCTCCTGTGTCCTTGACACTACTTCATGTGGCTCCAAACAGAAGATGCGCAGGAAGTTCTGAACTGGATTACAGCAGCATTTTAGGCTGCCATTGACTTGTTATTTGGAGCCAAAATTAGAGAAAAATATATTATGATGACGTTCACCATGTTAGAACAGCCAATGTCTAAAAATCGTTGATGAATACAGTGGGTAAATATAATTGCTGGTATCAAAGATTCTAGTTTAACTGCCCATCATTAAAGGAAAAACTTGAACTGAGAATCCTGATTTCGGAATACAGAACATAAATTTCAAAAGACAGTGGTGTGCCTTGTGGGAAAACCCACATGTTTCAGGATCCAGTAGGCCTGTGATAAAATCTTGGTTTCCCTGTTTACAAGCTGAGGGGCCTAGTGAGTTACTCAACTCCCGAGTCTCAGGTTCTTTTTGTGAAAAATGTGGTTCAAAGTATCTACTTTGCAAGTGGTATTTTGCACAAAGCTTGCTGTGAGAGAGGGGCAGAGATAGGTATGGGTAGAGACCAAGCTATTAACCTTACCACCAGTGAGGAATAACAACTAATGAATTAGTTTATTATACTCTGTTTATAATCAAACTAAATGTTTATTTAGCTAGAATATTGTGTCTTGATAATGGCACCTCCCAAAAGAGAAAGTATTACTATTGTAAATATAATGAGTTATCACAAATTTTGCATTACCTACTATGAAGTTAAGTCTGATAGTCACCAAGTCAGGTTTTAACACTTTTGACCATGTCAAAAATCAGTGGTTTTCGGTAATGTTTTAGGAAACATCCCTTTGAGACTCTTATAAGAGCTCACCAAAAAACTGCACGTAACTTCATATATCCACAAAAGTTTGTACACAATTTTGGGGGGCTTACAGACCACTGAATTCCATACAAAGATCTCCTGAGGGTCTGTGGACCTTGTATTTGAAATCTCAGAATACATGCTTATGAAGAAGTAGCTTTTCCACTTGGGGTGCTTGATTTTGATAATCATTGCCAGGATTCTTTTATTTTAAGCTCACACATACAACAAATTGCTCATTAAAAGAGAGCATAGATCATGGAAAAATGAAGTCTGCTCCAAAATTATGCATTGCATAATTGTTCCTCTGCAACCACTTGGTGAGGGAAGAGAGGAATATTTCAGAGAGGTGTTTACGACATTGGGCATTTGTAATGAACTGTGATTTGACCATCCCCCGGAGCAGCTGGCTCTGTCTTATTGCATGGAACGGTTTCTTCCAGCGTCCAGTCACAGAAGAGCAAAGGGGAGGGATCAGGGATGGGCTTGAGCTAGTTAACGGTGGATTCTGGGGACTCAGCTTCTTATTATTGTTAGACAGTTGCTCCTGGGAGGGTAGAAAAGGGAAAAGTATGTAATCAGCTTGCTATGCAGAAGGAGGTTTTCCTTCATGTGGAGATTCATTGGAGGCTCATTCCCTGAAAGGGAGTTTGTCATTCATACCTTTCGCCAATTGCTTTAACCAGATCTGGACCTCTCTGAATTGGCCTCAGTAGAGGAGAGTCTTGTTTGGGGTGAGATGGAGAACTCCAAGACCAGTGATGGGAGTTAGGTCACCTTAGAGGAAAGAAAACCTGCAAGGGATCTTTGATAAAGTCCCTCACCTATCAGGCTTTTAGTGTTCTCATGAAAACATCTGAAGCAAGACGTAATCATTGTCATAGTTCATCCATTTCATTCTGTCCAACAAATATTTATTGAGAGCAATTTGCCAGGAATGTTCTAGCACTTGGAATGGATCAGCAAACAAAACAAACAAAAATCACTGTCCCCTGAAGAGCACTGGTGGGGAGCCTGGGGGGATTTGCAATTATAATTGTTCATAGGGTGATAACCAAGAAGGAGACACTTGGGGAGAGATGTAAAGAGCGAAAGGAGACAAAGCTTTCTAGGCAGAGAACAGCTGAGCAAAGGGCCTGAGCCCTAAGTGCCCAGGTCCTGGGAGCAGCAGCTTGAGGGCCAGTGTTGCCCAGTGGTTGGGAGGGAGAAGGGGGAGAAGCATATGAGGCCAGAGATACAACAGGAGGAAGATACGCTCACAGATAACCCAGCTTGGCAATGGAGTCTGGGCTGGGTTTCGGGCCCCGTATACCTCCTGGACCATGAACGACACCCTTGGTATTGAACAAACTGCAAAATGTGCAGATGGGGTGCCCCATCTCACCTGAAAAGGAAAGATGAAAGTCGTCTTTCGCTAGGTCATGATGGCCTTGGGTTCAGTAGGATTGCAACGACCTCAGTGCCCGCTTAGTGAAGCTTCTGAGGCCCCAATACTTTGCTCTCTTTGCATGAAAACACATGCTTTGTACAAGGTGCTCCTGGAGTCCCTCATGTGCTTGAAAATGCTCACATCAGTCCTCTGGCTCGCCATAGCATCCTGTCTTTTGCCATTCCCAAGTTCACAGTATCACTGAGAGCAGGGCACTGGCCAGGGGTCCTCTTGGTCTCGCTGCAGGGGGACCTTAGCCCAGGGTCAGCTACCTGTCCCAGGGCTGCCCTAGGTGGATAGGCTCTCCCCAGAGGATTACTGATCCTCTTACAGACTCTCAGCTGGGATCCTTGCTGCAGAAGCCCCCAGAGTGCCGTGACATTGGAGTCACATAGAAAACACTCTATACTCACTGTTTACCACTAACTTTTAGTTTTACAGTAAATTGCCTGTCTATCCTGGGCTTTTCACCCTGTGTTTCTGTGTGTGTAAAATGAGAATCATAGTGGTATCCTGTCCTTTCTCATGGCGCTTTTGTAAGGAGTAAATGACACACTGCATATAAAGCACCGAGCACAGTGTCTGGAACATGGTAAGTGCTCCGTGAATATATTTTTAAAACCTTCTGAATTTTCTGGAACAGTACTGATTTAAAATATTTTCTCATTCTCATCTTCAGAAACAGGTGCTATAAGTTGGTACAATGTTTCCATTAAAAAAAGTTGGTGATGTTTATGGAGAAATTTAAAATGGTTTTATCCCATTCATCAGTGTTTCTGCTTCTTGCCTCTGCTATGGAAATGTTCAGAAGTGTGAACAAAGATATATGTGTAAGAATGTTTATCATTGTATTTTTAGCAACAGCAAAAAAAATTGGTGGCCATCTAAATGTCCAATGATGTGTGTAGTGGGTAAAAATAATCATGGTGTATGCAAAGATACACTACTATATAGACGTTAAATATAAGGTTTACATGGAATCTTCAACAATGTGAGAAAATCCTCATGAGATAGCTTTAACTGGAAAATTCAAGATGCAAAATTGTGTATGTAGTTTATTACTCAGCCTGGTAAAATATTATCTTCTCCTATACATAAAAACTGAAGAGAGATAGGATCAAAATGTCAGTAGTGGTTATTTCTGGGTGGTGGGATCGAAGATGTTTTGTTTCTTCCTTGACCTTTCTTTAGTCTCTAAAATGAACATGGATTACTTCTTTAAGCAGGAAAAAAAGCAGTGCATTTTATTTTTAAACAGTGTGGTCAGTACTCACATACTTATCAGGCCATGCGTCTGGAATTTTATTTGGAAAATACGGTTACAGTAAATATAGGCCAACTACTTTCCAAGATTTTTTAATTGGAAACTTTTAAAAAAGTTCAAAATAAATTATTTCCTGGGCTAGATCTGGATGTGAAGGGAAAATAAAATTTTAAAGGAGCTGGAGTAATGCCTTCAACATCCCCACATACAAATAACTCCTCTTGGCCTTTGGGATGGTGTGAGGGTGGGGTTTCTTCTGTTTCTTTTTGAGAAATGGCTCAGAGGCCTAGAGGATCATGTGGGCCAAGGGACAAATGTTTAGCTTCAGAGAAAACAGCTTTCCTCAACTTTATCGCTGTTATGTCAGTCTGACAACAGGAAATGCAAACGAAAAAGGCTTTATCTGGGAAAGGCAGCGATTGGCAGGCATAGCTAATACAGGCCACTGTATTTCAAATAATGTCCTTTATTCCTGGAGAGTCTTGGATAGAAGAATTTGCAATTTATAGGTGCCATTATAAAATGAAAGGGTGCAGGCGTCATATTTGGAGGTAAGAATCACTTGGGGGTCTTGTTCAATGCAGCTTTTGCTTCAGTGGGTGTGGGTGAGGCCCACGATTCTGCATCTGTCCAGCCCCCGGTGATGCCAATGCTCCTAGATGAGGGCCACCCCTTGGAGGGTGGAGGTGTGGGACAGCGAGCAGGCTTGTGTGTTTCTCAGGAAGGCGGGACAGGGGCTGGGAGGCTGCCTCACAGCTCGTGAGAGCGGCGCAGAGTCCTAGAGGCCGTGGTTCTTGTCTCCTCACTCTCAGCTCTTACTGTGCATCGGCATCATTGGGTAGGTTTCTAAAAACAGTGTGAGATGTCTGGGGTCCACCTTACAGAGCTTTGGATTGAGGTGGTCCTGTGTGTCCCTTTTACAAAAGCTCTCCAGGTGACCTTTATGGGCAGTGAGAGTTGGAAGCCCTCACTCAGCTCCTTCTTGACTCATGTTGGCTGGTCGGCCTAGGGTCGGGGACATTTCAACCCTTGTGTGCCTCCCCTCTGCTCGGGAGACACACTGGCCTTAGGTATCTTGGTTCCAGAAGAACCGTCAGTGAGGGATAGAGGGTGCTGCCCCTGCTCTCCCGCCCCACTGCCGAGGGGGCATTTCCTGGGCTCACCTCGTGAGAGATGCAAGAAGCAGCCATTTGGAAAAGGTGGGTAAGTTAACCTGGGATCTGGCATTTTTGTGATACCCAGTCAACACTCAGGAAGCTAGTGAATTTGGACAACATTTCTGGCTCGGGACCTTGCGACTGTGTCTATAAGAAACTCCCAAAGATTCCAAAATTAGGTTTTCTTTTGGAGATAAAAGGTGATTAATGCTCAAAGTTCAACTCCCTTCTCTCTTTGTTAGTAAAGGGAAAATATCTGGGAAGGAATAATGAATGAATGCATACAAGAAAGTGGTTTCGATTCCAAAAGGATACCTTCTCTGAGCTCCAGCAAAGTGCAGATTTAAAAAACCCAACAGTACCAAAAAATTTTCAACTCACTTTGGTGGCATAGGAGCTCAGAAAGGAGAAATATTCAAGTTACCCCATATATGAAAAAAAGGTAAAAATGGTAACTGTAAAATGGTAGGAGCTTTTTATTTTCAGATCAGGGCCTAATCTGATTGCCTCAAATGATTTTTTATTTATGTGTTCATCTATCTGCCTACCTATACGTTTATATCATGGTAAAAGCACATAACGTGGAATGTACCATCTTAGCTGTTTTAGGGGCACACTTCAGTAGTGTATATTCCTATTGTTGGGCAGTAGAGCTCTGGAACTGTTTCCCTTTGCAAAACTGAAGGTCCATACCCATGAAACAAAAATTCCCTCTCCTCCAGCCCTGACAACCATTCTACTTCCTGTTTCTATGATTTTTGACTACGTCACATGCTTTATCTGAGTGGAATCAGACATTATTTGTCCTTTAGTGACTGGCTTATTTTGGAATTAGTTCATTTTTTTAATGCACACCTTCAGGAACAGATTCTGGAGCAACCTCAGTCAGTTAACAAATGACTGAAAAGCCCTTGTGCTCGGGTGTCCAGGCACGTGCTGGGTGTGCAGGAGGGAAGTGGGTGTCTGAAGCAAGGGCAGGCCTGGTCGGTGGGCTTGGCGTGGGGCCGGCACTGCAATTCAAGGACCATACGTGGGGGTGTCAGGGGCAGCAGCCATGAGTCCTCCAGGTGTTTGTGGAAAGAAGAGACCACAGGTAATGTGGTAAATGCTTCTTTTAAAGGAAAACAAATGAACAAATGAGACCAGAGGCTGGGGTTATGTTAATAATTGCACCATCTGGGTTCTAACCCAGAGTGATTCTTTTCCATTTGATGCCTCAGTCGCTTGAAGGTCCCTTCAGGGCTCTTCAGAAGGTCATAGCCTTTCTCAGGGAGTTTTTTGTCACAGTGACTTGTTAAGTCACAGCAAGAAGCCTCATATACAAGTTCATAAAAACGTCTCCTTGGCAGAGAATGGCACTGTTTGTCCTTGCTTTGAACATGAAGGCCATTTTTAAGCTCCGTGGGCATTGAGGTCCATGGAAGAGGAGCCTGGCTCTGCCATCAGCTAGCAGTATGGGCCGAGGGTCAGCAATGCTGGAGTAGAACCATGTGGCTCTTTTAGATGGGACAGAAGACTCCAGGGCCTGTGTCTTGCCCACAAAGAGCAGATCTTTAAGGACAAATTGCCTTCCTGCTTCTTGCCCTCTCCAGCAAAGTGCAGAGATTTCAGAAGTGGAGTTCTTGGTATGAACATGAGGAAAATGTGTCCTGGCCAAGCCCACCAGCCCTGCCTTGACCAGAGCAGTTAACCTAGGTGTCAGGGCCCACCTCTTCCAGAAGATGGTGTGTGAAGCTGTGATGAAGAGACTGTGCAAAGGAAGGCAGTATGAAGGACTTAAGGATGCTTGAGGTCAGAGGTTAGAAGCTGAAAACAAATGGGGGTTCCCTGTGGGCAAATGGACAAACAGGGAAGGCAGAGCGAGGGAAGCAAAGGCACCCTCCGGTTTCACCCACACTGTGGTGACGCCCCAAGTGGCATGAGGGCATGGAACTGAGCTCAGCTGGAACAGTTTCAAGGATTTCCAGCCTGCAATAAAATAAGTCCTCTGGGCTGCCTTCCCTCTGGTGTTAGCCCCGGGACCTGATGAAGTCCAAGGAGAGAGAGAGTGATTGTAAAAAGTTGCTAGAGGGGACATGCTAGCCACAGCAATGTGGGGCCAAGCTTGCATCCTGATTGCAACATATTAACTGTGAAAAGACATCTGTGAGACAACTGGGGACTCTGAGTATAAAGTGGACCCTAAGTGGCACTCTGTGCGGTGAGGTGCCGTTACGGCGGTCCTGTAAAACAGTGCTGTCAGTTAGAGACATCTTCTGGACATGGGATCTGAGAGATGCTTTCATGTAGACTGGAAAAAAGTGTTGGTGTGTGTGTGTGTGTGTGTGTGTGTGTGTGTGTGTGTGAGAGAGAGAGGGACATGGAAAAACCAGAAGAAGATCAGCAAAATATTGGGGTAATTGTTAAGACTGGGTGATGGGTAAGCAAGGACTCAGACCATATTTTCTCCACTCCTGTGTTAGAAATTTTCCATAATAAAAATGTATTTTTTCCCTCTAAAAAGTCTATATGATTTAATTATCCAATTACCCAGCATCGACACAGTTGCTCCACGAACCTCTAGACGGCCTGTCACACTTGGGAACTCTGAACAACACATTCCATTTACTTGACTCACCAGAATGCACGGCACGTGGTCCGCAGAGCCGCAGTCTCAGCCCTGAGAGGACGTGCTACAGCTCCAAGTCTGTGTGCTCAGCCAGGGAAGGTAGAGGCCTCTTCTCTCTGCTGGAGATCTGTTTGCTTTTTTGCAATGAACATCATTTAAAAGATTTATGTACAGTTTGCCCAGGGGGGCAGCATAAGCATTCACCATCGGTGGCCCAGGGCACTTGCCAGTCTGGCGTCTATTTTGAGGGATTCGTGGACTCGCTTGTGGGAATAAATGCAGGATGGGGCAGGTCCACCCCGTACCTGGGGCAGCTCCTTCCTGGCAGAGGACGCCTCGTCCAGCAGGAAGCAGACTCCCTGCGGGCACAGTCTTGCTGCTCAGGTAGAAGCCTCCTAAGGCCCTCTGGATTGCAGCCTCTTGCGTTTTCTCCACCTCCTTCTGAGCCAGGAGGAAACTCCACTTGGTTCCCTTCTGACCCTGAGAATTTATTATTTAATGTTGCTTAAACATCTCCTGCCTGCCTTTTTTCTTTCCCTGCTCTGGAAAGTGTGGTCCCTTTTGTTCCCTTTAGAGTTTTATCTGAGCTACTGGCATCTCTGGTTGCAGGGCCCAGACCAGACAGGCCCAGCCAACACTGAGATGAGAGGCTTACGTTCCCGGAATACTTTGAAAACATGAAAGTTTCTAGACAAGCACACAGCATCCATATTAAAACCTGCTGCAAAGCTCAAGTTTGTAGCAAGGCATAGATTCATATTTTGTTCTTGTTGGCAGGCTAAGGAGTTATCACTGGATAAAGCAGGGTACTTCCATGTTAGCAGGAATCATAGGGAGTATTAAATCCAGTACCCCTCCCGTGCCTAAATCTATCCATGCATCAAATAGAGTCAGGTAATTAAGTCATGAACAGTTTCATGATTGAAACATCTTTTAGGGATGAAAAGTTGATACTGATTTATCGGAAGGCACCTACAGTGAGCACAAATGGATCTTGACTTAGATTAAGGTGGCAGGGGTAGGGACCTAGCTGCTTGACTTTAACATAGCTCACAGCATAAAGGCAAATGCTCAATACTTTTCCCATTATTTTTGCATTCTAATGTGTCTTCATGATCAATCACTGTATATTCAGAACCGTTCAGTTCTTTCTTACAACATTTACTTGATTATGTCAATCATGGACAATGGCCTTAAAGTTCTGTTTTCAAGTATGAAAAAGTAATGGCTTCTGCTACCTCTGTTTGAACAAATTAGAAACTTTTATAAAATTCTTGGCAATAGCAATAATATGCTTAAAAAGCTGGTGGGAACAGATAGGTTTATAAACATTATACAATAATTTATAAACATTATTAAATCCCTTATCTGATAGGTTAATCCAGTAAAATAAATCACACTTAAGTATATTTTGGAATGGGGGGGAAAATGTATACAAGTACTGTATTATTATTATTTTTTAATATAATTTATTTTATTATCATTAATTTACAATTACATGTGCAATATTACGATTATTAAACTACCCCTTCATCAGGTCCCCACCACCAACCCCATTACAGTCACTGTCCATCAGCGTAGTGAGATGCTATAGAATCACTACTTGTCTTCTCTGAGTTGTACTGCCCTCCCCGTGCCCCCCCAACATTACATCTGCTAATCGTAATGCCCCTTTTTCCCTCTTATCCCTCCCTTCCCGCCCATTTTCCCCAGTCCCTTTCCCTTTGGTAACTATTAGTCCGTTTTTGGGTTCTGTGAGTCTGCTGCTGTTTTGTTCCTTCAGTATTTTTTCTTTGTTCTTATACTCCACATATGAGTGAAATCATTTGATACTTGTCTTTTTCGGCTTGGCTTATTTCACTGAGCATAATACCCTCTAGCTCCATCCATGTTGTTGCAAATGGTAGGATTTGTTTTCTTCTTATGGCTGAATAATATTCCATTGTGTATATGTACCACATCTTCTTTATCCATTCATCTACTGATGGACACTTAGGTTGCTTCCATTTCTTGGCTATTGTAAATAGTGCTGCAATAAACATAGGGGTGCATCTGTCCTTTTCAAATTGGGCTGCTGCATTCTTAGGGTAAATTCCTAGGAGTGGAATTCCTGGGTCAAATGGTATTTCTATTTTGAGTTTTTTGAGGAACCTCCATACTGCTTTCCACAATGGTTGAACTAATTTGCATTCCCACCAGCAGTGTAGGAGGGTTCCCTTTTCTCCACATCCTCGCCAACATTTGTTGTTGTTTGTGTTTTGGATGTTGGCCATCCTCACTGGTGTGAGGTGATATCTCATTGTGGTTTTAATCTGCATTTCTCTGATGATTAGCGATGTGGAGCATCTTTTCATGTGCCTGTTGGCCATCTGAATTTCTTCTTTGGAGAAATGTCTATTCATATCCTCTCCCCATTTCTTAATTGGATTATTTGCTTTCTGTTTGTTAAGGTGCATGAGTTCTTTATATATTTTGGATGTCAACCCTCTATCAGATACGTTTTTTATGAATATATTCTCCCATACTGTAGGATGTCTTTTTGTTCTACTGATGGTGTCCTTTGCTGTACAGAAGCTTTTCAGCTTGATATAGTCCCACTTGTTCATTTTTGCTTTTGTTTCCCTTGCCCGGGGAGATATGTTCATGAAGAAGTTGCTCATGTTTATGTCCAAGAGATTTTTGCCTATGTTTTTTTCTAAGAGTTTTATGGTTTCATGACTTACATTCAGGTCTTTGATCCACCTTAAGTTTACCTTTGTGTATGGGGCTAGACAGTAGTCCAGTTTCATTCTCTTACATGTAGCTGTCCAGTTTTTCCAACACCAGCTGCTGAAGAGGCTGTCATCTCCCCATTGTATATCCAAGGCACTTTAATCAAATATTAATTGACTGTATATGTTTGGGTTAATGTTTGGATTTTCTATTCTGTTCCACTGGTCTGTGGGTCTGTTTTTGTGCCAATACCAAATTGTCTTGATTACTGTGGCTTTGTAGTAGAGCTTGAAGTCAGGGAGTGTAATTCCCCTGTTTTATTCCTCCTTCTCAGGATTGATTTGGCTATTCGGGGTCTTTTGTGGTTCCATATGAATTTTAGAATTATTTGTTCCAGTTCATTGAAGAAAGCTGTTGGTAGTTTGATAGGGATTGCATTGAATCTGTAGATTGCTTTAGGTAGTATAGCCATTTTGACAATATTTATTCTTCCTAGCCAAGAGCATGGGATGCATTTCCATTTGTTAGTGTCCTCTTTAATTTCTCTTAGGAGTGTCTTGTAGTTTTCAGAGTACAGGTCTTTCACTTCCTTCGTTAGGTTTATTCCTAGGTATTTTATTCTTTTTGATGCAATTGTGAATGGAATTGTTTTTCTGATTTCTCTTTCTGTTAGTTCATCATTAGTGTATAGGAAAGCAACAGATTTCTGTGTGTTAATTTTGTATCCTGTAACTTTGCTGAATTCAGATATTAGTTCTAGTAGTTTTGGAATGGAATCTTTAGGGTTTTTTATGTACAGTATCATGTCATCTCAAATAGTGACAATTTGACTTCTTCTTTACCAATCTGGATGCCTTGTATGTCTTTGTTTTGTCTGATTGCTGTGGCTAGGACCTCCAGTACTATGTTGAATAACAGTGGAGAGAGTGGGCATCCCTGTCTTGTTCCCGATCT